>MNPL01001713.1:0-37174 GCA_002081605.1 Tropilaelaps mercedesae
TATATATATATATATATATATATATATATATATATATAGCGCTCGGATGTTCCGTGCTCCCATCCGAAAGACAGGTGGCACGCCAATACGTTCTAATAACGCGGCGAGTATTTGTCCCTTTGCTCGATAACAATTTCGTGTCAGTTGTATTATTTAGTTGCTATCACTGACGGCTGAATATCCCTAATTATTTTGACAAGACCAGCTGAACAATCGTAACAAACTTGCCAATTGCGTAATTGCAGGTTTACAATTAACTTGGCAAGTTTGTTGCGCGAATTTGTTACGCCTGTCTTCACTTTTTACCATGTACATTAGAATGAGCTACAGAATTCACTAATGGGAGGCCGAAATGAGAAAGTAGGAGCTAGTAGGAGCAATGTTGAATAGCTATGTACTGAGGGGGGGTCATTTAATGGTCCCAATTGCGGGCGCGCAGCTTAAAATTAGACGGCGGCCCTGATTTAAATAACCTTCTTAATGATTGTCCCACCTCAACTAATATGGCATACGCGTAGGGAAACGAATAACGTCCATAGCATGTCGGCGCTTGCTAGACAATGAGGCTGTATTAACCTGAGTAAAATGTCAGATCTAAATTGTCATGTGTTGCACTCGAAAAAAATTACCTAGATGATACGACGAAGTGGTGTCTATATACAGCAGCGAATGCCATTGCCTGTGTAGATATGAACCAAGACAAACATTTGCATATTCTGAAATAAAAAATAAAGCAAATTTCTGGAGGGTGTCCAGCTGACATTGCCGGAGACTCTAAAGCCACATACATCGTAAACTGCGTCATGAGGCCTTGTCGAAAGTCGAACGTGGAGTAGTGAAATGCAGTACCGTTTTCTATAATGAGGAAACACTACCTCAGAGACTGAGAAAAACTGACAATACCCACCTCGGAGAATTAGCTCATAGCCACACTAAATTATTAGAAAATCCAAGGACATTTGACCTTGGACAACCTTTAATACACTGCTTATACCTGAAAGAAGAGTGGAGGACTTGCCTGTATCTTGAAGGCCTACTGCCAAAACTTAGACGAATTGTTTGCACTAATTGCGTCAAAATGTTAGGATTTTTTGCTCAAACCATCTAGTTTTTGAAGAGCGATGCTCCTGGTCTTCGCGAGCCTGCCAAGCACATTCACTGGTGTGCTCTGCTCATAAAGCGCAAGCCTTAGGCTAAATAGAACTCTGTCTCAGAAGCTATCTGGGCGGGTCGCCACTGTCTCAAGGTGACTGGCCTGATAGGCAGGTTGATCCCCGGAGGAGGAAAGAAAATGACCAAAGGTGGCCACACGCACGCACATGCAGCTGAAGTGGAAGCAGATTGAGGTAAGGCGAAATCAAAGCAACCGCACTACATTGTCTCTCCTTCTCGCGCTTCGTCCTGCTGTGCTTTTCTCTATTTCGAGCTCAGCCTGTCTTCTCAAGATCGCCTGACATCTCCGCTGAGAGTTCTTCTCTGTTTCCGTCCAAATAGCCGGTCAACTTGAGCGACTGCGGCAGGCCGGACCGAATGACACAAAGGCAAGGGCATTCGCACGGCGGCAGCTGCTTGAGAGGGGAGTGGAAGAGCGGTTCTCCTGGGCACATCGGAGTCAGCCTCTTGAATCACCTTCTTTCCGTTAGCAAGGACAACAGCAAGGGAGCCCGGCCGACGCTAAGGCGTCGGGCCAAACCAACCTGAACAGTTGGCCCGTCTCGGGCGAACGGCAAGGAGCACTCAGGAGTGACTCGCGTGGCGAGCGTTGATCTTTATGAGCTACGAGACAGGAAAAGCGGGCTCTCAAGATCACAAAGGCTAGCAAGACCACTTCCCCTCTATCAGCAGCTCTATAGTCCGTCTGTAGCAATTCGACGAACAGAAATATACGGTAGAAAATGTGTTTCGTTGCAAATCGATTATTAGAATCACTTTAGGTCGGAGCTACGCGACTACTAGCGCTAGTGCTATTCCTATCGAGATCATCCGGTTTTGTTTTCGCTTACAATTATGTGGAGCAGCCACTTGACGAGGCTGCCACCGATAAGACAGGTGCTCGAGGCCAGACAGGTGACCAGCTTGAGCTCGGGTTAGGAATCGTCGGAAGATATAACGGAATGTCGCCGAGAAGTAGTGCACAGTCTAGCCTGAAGCGAGATAAAAGGGTGAGAACTAAATAAAAGTTTCGCCATAGCCTTTCACCCAACGCTCCTTCCACTTAGCGGGTTAGCTCGTCGCCATTATCATCATCATCATCATCACCATCATCATCATCGGTTGTCCTGAGTCGCTAGCGGCTGTCGTGCGGAGTTAGTCAGCACTTCGTACAGCGGAAGCAGACGCGTTGTGGATTCAGGGGCAGACAGTCGGGTCGAGGCATGAGTACCAACCACCACCTATTCGCTAGCCTACTATCTTCGATCAACTCAAATACTTCTCCTCTAGTGTGGTTGCTTTTTCGTTTCCTGGGCCGTTCCTACGACGACCTTCCTACTCTGCTAGCTTCTTTAACCTCTTCCACCTCGACCGTTCCGACTGCTCTTGACGCTCGGCCGCCCGCCCGCTAGCCAACCAGGCTCTTCTATTCGAGTCGGCGTTATCTACTTTCCTAGGATCTTTAGTGTGGCTGGAGGGCATCGTCAGAAGAAAAAACCTCGCTCCAAGCGAACGTACACTATCAGCCGATTGGCACTTTCCGCCGCTCGCCGACTTACCGTGGCAAATCGATCCCAGTCCTAGGTCGAAACGCGCGCTATGACCGAACAACAATGCGCTAGCAACAACAACAACAACGCTAGCTGAACCAAACGTCGGTACACAAAGGAACGAAAAGACGAATCTTCTTCCAGCGGTATCCGCGCGTCGTCCATGGAGGCGCTTCAGCAAGTTCCGTTCTCGTTCTGTGTACTGCGCTTGCTACCCAAGGGACGATTCCGCAATCGAAGCGAATTCCGTACGATGGAATACGTTTGCGGCGCGTCGCATAATTGTACTGCACAATGGCAGCGCATACGACGCCATTACGCGACCGACTTTTCTTGTTTTCTGTTACTTTGCAGTCTGGTGAGACTGGTACAAAACCAGTGGCGTTAAGGGGAGAGGTTTACATAGACCTAAAAATAGGAATAAATTGCCAGCCTTCGAGGTTCGAGGACGCTCGCGTCATTTCTATCGTCAATGCCTCTTCGAAGCACCCATTCGAAGGATTGTAATCGATGAAAAAAAAAAAAAGAAACTAGCCACGTTATTCGACTACGTAATATTTCAGTATGCGAATTTCTGAAGCTTCGTTTTGCATAAACGTTTTGTGCTTATTGCGTAGCCTGTTCGCTGACCTCTTTGTCAAGCCGTTCAAGCACATCGTGAGACTGTATATAAAGGTTTTCCGTTAGGATATACGCACGCATAACCACGCACAACGTGCGTACGCTAACACATTTAGAATGCACCTCAAAAATATACCCCTTCCTTCTCGCGCTAAACGGAACCCGTGTCTACTTGTGTGTCAGCCAGATGAAACATACTGAAGCGGATAAACTCTTCGTATATGTACATATCAATAAGGCTGCGAAGTATGACGAAATGCTGCCGTATGAGAGACGCAGAGCGCGCGATGACATTGATATGCAACAGCACTTGTCTCATATTCGATGTATTCCCCTAGAGCGTTCCTTTTCGTCGCGCCCGTCTGTTGGTACGTCCGTTGCTTGCGGCGTATCAATGCATCGTTGGGTTGCTTGTCACTGTACTAAGCCTCCTTAAGATGATGCGACGCAGCCGCCGCCGCCGCCGCCGCCGCCGCCGCCGCCGCTTATCCTCTCATGGCCACCCAACCTCACATTCACCATCCATCCGGACTGTCTTCTTAAAGCTGTCTTCCTTTTTACCCTAACTCTACTGAGGTTTATGCTGAGCCGTATTTCTCTCTCTCTCTATATATATGTCTCTGTATCTCACTAGCCGTGTCCTGGTTTTTTCCTGGCAAGAAGTGCCTTTTAGTCGATGGCCCGCCACCGTCCCCTGCGCGGAAAAGTATGATCTTCTGGGAGATGTCAAGTCGACCCGCCAGTGCTCAAGATGAAGCGACATCAAGTCGAGGCGTAGACATCGGCGCCCACTGACATTCGAGTTTTCCCCACCCTATGACCGCCTGCGCCCACAACGTCGCTTCCTTTGCTTCGTCGACCGGGGCGCGTTCTGTGCTGTATCTTCATAAGGCTTGCGCAATGCGCGGAGACTGGGGTGCACTACGGCGTGCAAGATTAGACTGAAAAATAACAGCGACGTAATGTTAGCAATGCCTGTCAGCAAGTGGGGAGACTTTCCGAGGGCTGAAGCGCTTGTAGACGCCTTCTGACGCTGCTTCTGCGACATCCTTGACACGTCGATGTCATGCGGCCGATGAGCGCATTCCGGTCTAGCAGTCCAATCGTTCCTTTCCTTCTAGGACGACAGTGCGTCCGTTTGTTGTTCCGCAATGTTGTCTCGATGGACAGCCGGGGGCCGAAGATCGGCGCACGATTGCCCTGATTATTCTGCGTGTTTGTTTAAGACTGCGTCCGCGATACAGTAGCGGCTGGCGCTGTTGGCATGTTTCGTAGATGCATGGCTTCCACGACCAGGTCCTTGGCTTGCCGGATGCCAAAAACTATGAACAGAATGTACTTGGCTATGCTGGCCGCGCAATCCCTTGGCAGTGCCAATGTCACTTATGCCGAGTTTTCTCGTCAGGTTTCTGAGGTAACGGGGTGTAAAAGTGTTTCGTACAGGGCATTGTTTACCGGGAAGATTTCATCCTGAACATAGAGGTTAGAAGGGAGAGAGAGATAGAGAGAGAGAGAGAGACTGTATGTGCTAGTGAGAGAAATTGGCGTCGTGTGGGGAGCGACGTGAAGGATGGAGATTGTTTCACCAGCGCCGTCAGCCAACGACCGGCGGACGAGTCAACGAACGAAAATAAGGGACACAGCGGTGGTTGACTCCGCGGCCGTGGCTCTAGGTCCAAGGCGCAGACATTCCGCGGCATCTGGTCGGGAACAAAACCTCGCAACCAAGCAAGATCTTTTGGTCTTGGCCTTCAGGGACTCGGCCAGTCTTGGGCCTCCCACGTTGCACTGCACAGAAGGCAAAGTGAATCCTGGGGGTCCTCATAGTCGACAATACTATACTCACTTCATCCCAGACGCTATGCAACCTTGGTTTAGGCGGATAGGTCACACAAAGCAGCCCGACTGGCGGGACTCTCAGAGAGGCAAAAGTAATAAGAATTGAACAAAAAAACCAAGTCTCACGCTGCGAATTGGGGTAAAAGTAAGCAGGCTAGCTAAGGCGTCGGCGTTAGGGGAAGTCGGGAGAAATACCATCCTGCTCTCGTTGAGTAAACCCATCCGCGTCGGCCTCTACCATCGCGATTCTGCAGAGTCGCAAGGAATGTGCATCTATTTGTTTTCGATACGACCTAAAGGAACGAGGTCTTGTTCGGTACGAGGGTGAGAGGTTGAGGATTCAGCTTGGTTGAGTGTTGCCACAAAGTTGCCGAATCGTCGAATCGGGCTACTTTGTTTCGCGGCGCTACTTGTTTTACTAACTCTGAGCCCTCAAAAACGCCCACGTGGCTTCTTTTTGCTTGCCTGTTTTGTCGTCAATCGCATTGTGGCCACGACGCTGTTAAGCTTTTAGCGAATTTAGAAAGTATATTGAAATATTCTTCAGTTTTGTCTCAGCGAAGCTAAATCTGAAAGTCAAATACTATTTTTTAATGTATTGCGGTGATTATTGGCAACCGCTGCGGAACATATTCCACGTCTATCTGCAATAGCTCATTTCCAACGGAACCTAAGCCCACAGTGTACTCTGGTAATAGAAAATATTTTTTAACGACGGTAATGTGTTGACATGTGAGCGTATTTGTTTGAACTATACCGGGGAACACACATGAATTACGCGACGTTATGCAATATCTGTACCAGCGGAATGTGTGTATTCATAATAGTGACAATAACGAGGAAAACACATTATTGCCCGAAGAAGGTAGAAGCACATGGAGCCAATGATCCATTTGTCAAAATAATAAACTTCTGTTATTTTTATGCACGTGAAAACCTGCTTCCTCTATAGGAGACTTGGAGGTTGACCAATCGCTAAATCAATGCACGGAGAGAGGTCCAGCAAAAACGTGTTAGAACAGAACATGATTCGGTGTTTCGAGGAATACTTCGACAAAAAAACGAAGGAAAGCTTCATTAAGTGTTTACAGTACATGCGGGAAAAAGCTAGAATATGGTCCAGGATATCACTGTCTGAGTTTCGTGTCTGTGATATATTTTCGCTTACTTCACATGAAGTGCCTAGGGAAATACCAAATCTACGCCATGCGTCAGTAGAGCCATTGCCAGCGTCATTTTCTATACCATTTGTTAAACGTATGATGTTTTGAATGGCACACAATAGTAAGCAACTAGACAGACCATAAGGAAAAAAGCTCGCAGTCGCTCGCAACAAAGAAGGTCTGAACTAAATATACAAAAAAAAGTACACTCACCACGTTATCATTCGCTCTGCTTACATTAATACAAAGAACTGACTTAAAAATTAATATAAATAATAATGTAGCTGTCAAGCATTTCACCTCTGCACAGACAACCTACTTGAATATACAGTGATTTTCCTTTCGAACTATTGGGGAGGGAGCTAAAGAAAACATGAAAGCGTGTGGCCAGGTGATCCGATACATGCTATCGCCTTTTGATAAAAAAAATTCACTAAATTAGTTTGCCCATTGTGTATGTATGCGCGTCACTGAAGATGCTCATTCAATATATTGATGGTAGTAGACATCGGGAATGCTGTAGTCAATCTAGCCAACTAATAGGGCTTGGTAATTGGCGGAACGCGGAGTCACTTCCTCTAATGATTACTGAATTGGATGTCCATTAAAGTCCTCTGGGCTGTTATTACCATGTTGTACCATGAAAGTAGAACTTTCTTTTTCTATATATCTTTCACTTACTCTTTTTCCCTTGATTGCATCGAGATCTAAGTTATGGCGTACGTCGGTGATGTTCGGTCGATGTCCTCCCAAAAAAAAATAGTGCCACATAAACGACGGAAGTTCTTTATTCAACTAGTTTTCATTGACTCTCACTTGATAAGAGAAGGGATAAACTATTTGCAACGTAGGTCTCACGTATGGCGTCCGACAAAAGCACATTCTCGCACCAACAAAGATAAGACTGTTCAACTAGAAGGACTTGCATGCCCCGTTGCACTTCTCTTATAACGCATGCATGGCCAATGCCGTGAAGGATCGACTAGCTTCTACACGATGGACTTTGGCTTGAGCAAAGCTTTTTTTACCAATAGGCCAATTTAAGCAAACCTAAGTTATTTCAAGTTTATACTTTAAAATGTGTAATACCGATTTCATTCTGCATTTCTTATATGTATATATATATATATATATATGAACGCGTTTCGTTGAGCAGCACGTTGCTATAGTGTATATGTTGCTACAGTAACTAGTAGTTTGAGTAAAACTTAAACAAAAAGTAAAGCCTGTATATATATAGTTACGCTTATCGCATGAGGGACGGAGAAGACCTTCTTAATAGTGTACCACAGACATAGCTCATTTACGAGCTCTCGTATAATACGTGTTTAAGATAGTATCTTCATACTCTCTACTGAATGAAACTGTAAAATAAAAATGTATTCTGATTTTTATGATGATCAATTGAAGATAATCGCATAAATATTGTTGGAAAAAGACTTGCAGATTTCCGGATTAATTTTCAAAGTTATGCGTCAACACGCCCGTTGGTGATCCATGCTAGGAACGAAAATCTTAGCGACAATGTTGAGTAATAACGCAGCTACCCCATAATCTAGTCACGCTCTGTCCGAAAGAGTAGGTTCTAGTTTTTCGATTTCATTAGCATTTACAGAGAAACCAATATTTATGAAAGATACGTACGATTCAAATCCAATATTTGCCCGGTAAATATGATCAAAGAATAGAAAATTCCACAAACCGAATGAATAAAGATTTTTTCCAGGTAATTAATGTTCAGTTCGAACATAATCGAATAGCCGAAGTTATGCAATAGTTGGCAAATTACCATCCAGTTACTTCTATAGACGACCTGGCAAAGTGGTTACCGTGCTACAAAGCACTGTACGATAGGCTTGGGGCGGCAACACAAAAGGCCGCGACGTGTTTACTTTGCATAGAGCACGAGAGAGCCAATCGAAGAAGTATTCAGCCTTGATGCGATTCCGTCGGGAGGCCTTTGTCCACAAATGGATGCAACAAAGGCACTCTCAGTGCGAGTGCATTCGATAAAGCGGAGGTAAACGTTCAACGGACGCGTTGAACCCATCGACTCGACATAGGGGCAAGAAGAGCGGCAAGCATTGTGGGCCACCGTTAAAAGGAAGAGAAGCGATGCAGTGGCAACGCAAGTTACAATCGGAAGAAAGTTTGGCAAGAATCAATTGAAGCTAGAAACGCGAGCACGTCAATGCAGATGGCCCATTTGTTCTTCTACAGCTTGCGCGCAGCCAAACTGACGCTGAAGGAATGGTGCTACGCGTTCCGATCATGATGAACGCATGTCAATGGCTGAACCAGGACCGGCAGCACAACTTCGAAATGACCCTTCTATGAAGGACATAATCCGTAAATATGCAATGTCCTTGTGCAGTGTGCATGGGTGTGTGTGTGTGTGTTGGTGTGTGCCTCTACGTGAGCTGCTTGTGTTGCCTGTATCGGCTGCCAGCGGGAAACAGCCGGAATTCGGTGCCACCCAAGTTTCTCTAGAGCAGGCCTATTGGTGGTGACTCGTTAGATTATTGACATCGAGACTGTCCGCCGGAACCATCTGACACTGCCACCGTATTTCTGAACGATACGATAGAATCAAAGAATCCTGATAGAAAATGAGATCACCTCGAATGAATTCGCATTGGGAGTCTGCACTTGGAGGGACTAAAGCAGACAGAGAACTCAAACAGAATAAGCCCAGTACTTATAATAGCAGGTAAATAGGCGAGTATGTAATATATGTATCAGTTAATCAGTGAGGCAACCTGAAAAGCGAATTTAGTTGGTACATATTAACCCCTAAATAATGCGTACGTATGTTGCAGTAGCAATGGAAGAAACTCGGAAATTACGATTCAATTCACTGGTGTATACAGTATGATCGATTAAGAAAATTATATACAAAGTTATTCTCTGGCTGCTCTAGCGAACTGCTTGCTTGAAGCTGTACGTATATATATATATATATATGTATATATATATATATATATATATATATTGATGGATACTTTCAAAAAATGTACATATTATCACGTAAAGGGAAGGTCTATATCACTATTCCGAATCCAAAGAGACACTCAGGCTCCGGTAGCAGCGTCAGAATGTATGTTCAAAGTTACCTAAAAAATTTCATCTGGATACGGGGCCATTGCTGCAAAAGCCATGTTTTGTTAAGATTCATAGAATTTTTCAGCTATTCGATAGAATTGTATCAGCTAGCTATACTGACGTTGCGACGTAGGAGTCGAGGAATGCTTATGACAGCCATCTTGTTTAGCAGTGCCCTCGCCGTTGATTCACCGTCGAGGCGTGCCGTTTTTTTAGTTTCTACGGCTGTTATCTTCTTGGGACATGTGCGGGCATCCGGTGCCTGCGTTTTAGGGCTTTCTTACTCTCTCTGTCACTGTGCGTCCATTCGCACAGTGTCTCCGTTTAGCTCGTTTGAGCTAAAATGGGATGGTGTGGCCTGAACCTGAAAATAGGGGAACTTGTCGTGCGAACAAAACTGCATCCGGTTGCGGCTAACAACATGTCGAGAGAAGGTGTAGCTCATGCGTGCTGACAACAGTCATTCTGTTGCCGAGACGCAAAGTATTATGGAAATGCGTGAACAGCGCATTAAAGGAGAATGTGTCACGTGACGTGGGCTTTACGCATGCCTCTGCTGGGAAGGCACTAGCTGCGCCCAAAAGCAAGCGGAGTTTACTATTAATTCACGAGGAGCGATCTCCGCTCTTCAAGCATATGTCCCTCCCGTAATCTGCCTAACATCCTGAATTAACAACCATGTATAATCTACATGATCTATTGTTGCTGAGTTGATGTCGTTAGGTATGTATCTTCCAGCATGGCGAATTAGCCATGCCAAGTAGGGAATATGCCTCGAAAGTAGTACATGAATAACTCGACAGGGAGGCAATCCTGTTTGGTTCGTCATATGTATGCAGGTTCATCATGGCATGGTTAGTCTGGCACGAAAGCACCTTCTTATTCGGTGCTGACAATAGCTTCTTCTGAGTACTTGGTACGCTTGAATTGTCCGAAGTAATTAGACTTGATTAGATATTCACGTGCGAATCGATATGAATAGACTCCATAACACAACCGTCATTCAGCACTAAAAGATGAGCGACATTTTTGTCACGTTACGGGTCGAGCCAAGAAACAATTTCGTGCAATCGCTTCGCCACCAATCTCTTCTAATCAAGTTTTGCCAGCGCAAGCATATAGAGAGCAAGGGAGGTTCCAAGAAACGAACGTGTTCTGTCGGGGCGGAGCCCAGAGCTTGGGAACACAATCCACAAAACGGCAAACTGTCTACGAACGTGAAACGCACGACAAAGGAACGCTCTGTCGCAAAACCAATGACGGATG
This sequence comes from Tropilaelaps mercedesae, assembly GCA_002081605.1. Taxonomy (NCBI): domain Eukaryota; kingdom Metazoa; phylum Arthropoda; class Arachnida; order Mesostigmata; family Laelapidae; genus Tropilaelaps; species Tropilaelaps mercedesae. Next base: position 10,694 of record MNPL01001713.1, read on the forward strand.
ACCGGAAACAACCATCAGCCGGTTTTGAGTGATGCTGAAGCATTAGGTCGTACAGACAGACCTTCAGCCTACTTGTTAGTTAGATCGATACGATGTAACGCAACGGGCGCCTGGAGTTTTCGTCGCACAAGCGCAAGTGAACCGCCACAAAAGTTGGCATGTGGGGCAATTTTCCTGCATGTCACATGATGAGTGATTGTGCTGTGCTTAATCCAGTTGCTCACGGCATCGTCCGACTGCGATGCTGTTTTCCCTTCTGCAACACTGGCAAACACCTGCGCCGGGACGGGTGTTCCATTCCCAATAACGTTCACTATTTGGCGAAACGCATTTTTTACTAAATCATCTCCGAGATCAACGTGACAGCCCTTGTTAGCCTGCATAGGCAATCATGTTGAGACCAGCATTGCGCAGACACCACTACCATGAGATATTTCAATAGTTATCCGTAATTATATCTCTGATTCAATACTGTTTGTATTCTAATTGTACGTTCCTTCAAATCTTCCGTCATAAAGCTTGTGTTAGCACTAACGTCATCTCAAGAATCGCCTCCTTTGTGTTCGTGGGTAACGTTTCTAAAGTTGAATAGTTATATTTTCGTCCAACTGGCCGAGTGTACGTGTATGAAAACACCTGATCAATATCGTTCGCATAGCGTACGCGCGAGACAGACGCACCCACCTTAACACACTTCCCTCTTATTTCAAATGACGCTCCAATCGAACGAGAATCTCAAAAATTGTTATGCGCGAGGAAGTTCTTCTTAGGCACGGAAACGACGCCTACTCTGCATTGCCTCCCTGTCTTCTCGCATACGATATATTGGGCCCCTGTGGCGAAACAAAGCGTAGACCCGTCCATGCGTGTCCCTGTTCGACCGCTCGTTCGCCACTCTTCACACCGCTACAATCTACGCTAGAGGAGTGCGTGCACGCGGCCATATGTTCCGTTGATGTCAACACCGAACGGAGCGCTAGGTTGGTAGGAGAAGGGGCAGACCAATGCCAAATCAAATCGAACAAAACCTCCGCGTTGAAAATTCGTTTGCCGAACGGACAGAGACCCTTTGTAGCGGCAAGCGAACAGCTGGCGACTGCGGATTTTGTAGCGTTATGCCACTACCCCAAGCCCCTGCATCGTTGGCTGGTTTACCTGCATCTCTTCGCGTGAATAAAATGCGACTTTCTTCAGACTCTCCGCCCGGCGACCGCCGCTTTATGAAGGTGCCCCCCACGGGGCCTCCAGTCTATGCGGCTACGTTCTACACCTGCCGTTCTTTACCTGTCCGTTCCCGATTGCAGCACCTGCTCCTCAGGGAACGGGTTGGGTGGGGGGAGCTGCACGCCGACATTTTCGTCGTTGCGTTGGCCAACACAAGCAGCAAAATGGTACCATGCACAGGACATATTGGTGGCAGAGGGTGGAGAATGGTAGTGGTCTCTAAAGGTTGACTTTGCTTAGCTCAGTTTGTTGGCTGCCGTAAAAAAAACGAAAGGATGAAATAGAAAAACACGGCGACTACTGGCAGCGAAGCAGTCGAATGCGCCGTGCTGCTGTATCATCTCTTGGCCGAATAAGAATTTACCTCGTTTCTGGCCCGACTTTCACTAGTTTTTTTTTTTTCTGCTTTTCCAATAGAGATCTAGCCGCACTCCGTATAGCGGCCCCGAACCCTGGGAGAAATACAGACTGAGTTTCGGAAAAAACAGGACCACGATCAACAACAATATCAACGACAGCAGCAACATCTACATTGTCACGTCACGACGGAGCAGGCCGGAATAAGCGAGTCAAACGGGTTGGAGTGTGCGAGCCATGGTGGGATTTGAACAGGCGGGAAATGCGTTCAGAAGGAAGGCCAGACCTAGACGGGATGCGCGAGGGACTAGAAAGCTCTACAGACACAATCTACGAGCAGAGCGAACGACAAAGAAGACGCCCAGGCAGGCGATGGATTTCGAGGGAGTTCCGAGGATTTGCTCGCATTTTTGGAGTGGCAACTGGGTGCTAGGAGAATCAAGTGGAAAGGGTTTGTTCGCTGCGAGTATTGCTGTCGCGCACGCCTCACTAACGTTGCCGGAGTTCATGCAATTGCATGAACCTCGTGTATTTGCCGAAGAGCTCGTAGTCGACAGCCGCAATCGCTGCGTATGGCAGCGCTTGTCTGTAGCTAGCGTAGCTGGCCTGTTAAGGGACTTTTATCTTCGCTCTTTATTGTTTGCTTGTTAGATATATACCAAGCACCACGCATTATCTTTGCAAGCATTTTCTCGCTTATCAAAGTGACATATATAGCTGCCGATAGGGATTGTTCAGTACCCGAAAAGATGCTTGTAGTTAATCGATTAGAAAGAGTTAGGTCTAAAGCTGTGTGTTGCACGGTCGGGACTACAGTTATCGGCCGAATACACAAATTTGCTCGAAAACTTCTGGACACAGCCCGGAAATCCATATTTTTGCATCCATATATTTGCATTTGTTTGCATGTACAAAACTCTTAAATCGTCTGGCGGAATAGGCTTTGCATCAATCACCATTAACCATCAAAAGGTTAATGTCAACCAAGTCAATTTATATTCTTGTTATTTTGGATTTCATTCTAACAGAGCATGAACCGTTTTGCAGTACATATCTTCAAAACAACGAGCACAGTATTTCATGAACATTCTCTGTGCTCGTTAATAAGCGCGATCGTTTACCTCTTCAATTAACCACACGCACTTAGTATTTTCTGCTAAATAGTGCAATAATCGATGAGATTTGGTCCTAAGAAAACTCGGATTAGATTTCTGAGAGAGAATAAACATAACATCAAAAGCGAGCTTTATCAATTTACTGTTCTTGCGTCAGTCACTAGATTAGATAATGATAAAGCCGAATAGAATTCCGCCAATTTAACGGTTTTTAATATCACAAAACCGCAAACACGAGTGATTTTTGAGGAATCCGGCCATCTGAGACATCAAGTAATACCTGTTAAATGGTTTCACACAGGACATAGATAGGTAGATGCATTGCGTTGGTGTTCTAAAGACGCTAGTGAGTTTCTCACTAATACGATAGGTAATCAACGATACGGTGTTTTGACACCATTAGCGCTCTAAATCAATCGTGAGGTGACTGCACGGTATTGTATGCCAGCACTAAACGTCACTGAGTAAGGTTATTTTGTGCGACACCACATTTGCTCTATAATTTGTAAAAATCTAATGGTATTAGAACATGTGTTGACCATCTATGTCTCTTTTTAAACAGAATCGTATCTGTTACATACGCCCTTTCTGACGTAGAATGCGTTTTATTTTTTCAGTTAAGTAGAGTTGAGGTACAGACTAAATTTCGAGCGTAAAACCATGCCAGTTTCATTGTACGGCTGCATGAAACAGAAGCCCATAAGGTATAACCGGCCGCGCATACATCTAAGCACGTTCATATTTTACAGATAACACCCGCACAGTTGATGCGGCTTATCGCTTAATAGGATCCTCCGGTGGAACGATTACACACAAACACCTTCTTACACGCGCCCGGAGTCCATAGAACAAGTAGGTTCGTTTGGTAGATTCGGTACGGCCCCATTCATTTATTAGGCTAGTTGGAGAGAATGACAAGCTGTTCGGCGCTATGTTGTACGCCGTGCTGGACAGCAAACTTCGTTTGAAGGCTGAGCAAACGACGCGTATTGTCCTATTCTACGGCCTGCACTACTGCAGTCACATCAAGATCCATACATTCCAATCGTAATCGAAGGTAAGCTCCAGGAGGGAAATACAATAAATAACATACAATCGGCTTTCTACAACGATCAAATATACACACGGTTGCACAGATTTGCGAGTAGTTATATATATATATATATATCTGCACATTTGAGTCACACTCTTCATTTCTACCATTGTAGACCTACCACACAGCAGAACTTCATTAAAATATTTTTCAAGCAGCTAAACTTCGTAGAAATTTGTTTAAGCGTTCTGAGAGTTGACATCAGCTAACGTAAGTGTAAATATGCAGCGTCAAGAAACGATTCCGTGCATCTGTGTCTCTCCACCAGCCACAAAGCGCACGTCACTGCAACTAGCAAACCAGTCGTACTAAAAGCAAAGTAATTTAGTTACTTTATTTACACCTTACAGACATTATGCCATAAGTATAAATGTATGCAGTCTGCTTTTCTAGTCCATTGCGTACGCCACCACCACGACTTGAGAAATCTCGAAGATTTCGTTTTGCAATAGGGATTGTAGCGGTCAACTGTAGTGTATAGATTGGGCGGAAAAGAACGATATTTCGTTAGTTTCGTTAGTAAAGATGTATTCAGCAAAGGAGTTTCGAGCAGGTACACTTTCGTCGTGTATTATATAAGCCATTGAATAACGTTACAATGAGGCCATACGTTAGCAGACTGAAGAAAATCGTAATTCCGGCAATTGAATTGAAATAAAAGTCTGCACTTATCGGTGTACATCAAAAGGAGACAAGACGAGTGAGATGTATCGGTGTATATCAGAAGATAGGCTGAAGTCTATCGGCGGCTCAATGCCTACCACTTTAACGATACGACTGGTCTACGCGACCGCTGAAAACAAGCACCTCGTAATAAATTCGTTGCCAGCCGTTCGCAATATTAATTTGTAGATACGATAGGAAAAACGGCAGTGGAGTCACCTGAGAGCATGCAGTTGACATCATACTCTAAAGTCCAACCTTTGTATACCTTAGACCTTTAACCTTCTTTATAGAGCACACTATAAAAGATTCCTCTACGTAACTTAATGCTAGTTGAAAAGGTCGCATTATATAGGTTTCCGACGAATGTCCCTGTTCACAGGCGTCTTATTCCCCTGAGTCGACAGTATTGGCGTATACACAATGTGCGACGATGGGTGTGATTTATCGCCGCAGCACTCACTAAAGCCCATGTGGGCTCTTTGGTGCGTTCCTAATAAATTGCCGGCCACCAGACAAACGACGACCGACCCAGTAGACACTGGGTCAAAGACACCCTATCGTAAACACTGCAATTACGAGCGCGACGTTTGACGCAACTTCGAAAACAAATACTGTCATTTTTCGAAGACACGTGACCGACGCTCGGTGGCTAACAATAGCTGTGTTGCGTTTACGGTACATTTTTCTGACCCCTAGTACCGCACAACACGCAAAATAGCTTTTTATTAGGAAGAAGAGCAGGCGTTGTAATTGTGTTTTGTCAAACTTGTCATTTTTTATTTTGTTCGTCAGCAAACGCTTACAAAAACGGTTTTCATTACGATAAGCCAGGAACGTACCTGAATGTACGCACCTAAATCACCGCTAGCCTGGCGATCGCCGAAAAACGCGCTATCCAAGTGCTACGACGCAATATTTATCTATAAGTGCTACCATAACATCGAAGTAACACTGATATTGATTGCACAATTGATACATGAACTTAAAGTGATTGCCTACTTAAAAACAAGAAAATCGCGCCAGGAGTGAAACTGCTTGTACTGGACTACTTGGGTTTCCTCTTCTGTTCCATATCAACAGATCTACGCAAGCGCATCGTCAAGTTTTTTCATTGCTCTAATACATCTCACAATGTATATATATTGTGGCAAGGCCGCTCTTCCGCTTCAGTATATAGACATATTATGAGTCCTATTAGTTTCGACTGGCTCAGAGGAGTTTAATAGCCTTGAAGAATAAGTACCCTCTAGTTGCACAAGCAGCTGGCCTCATCATGAATGCGTAGGTGTAGGGTTATTCAATGCTTAATAGTGCTTATGGATAATTTACCTTAATCTTGAATCTAATTGGCGGTCGGCCCCCGGGCCCTACTCCGTAACGTTTTGGCGCAGAATGCGCCTTTACAAGCGCAATGGCTGAGACGATGTTTAATAACATCGGTCGATGTGCGTTATACCCGCGTTACACTTTTACGCACGCACTGCTGCTGAACGTCTATACTGACACGATCACGTTGAAGGTTTTTTTAGGTATTCTTCCCGCTTCCCGCCCAAGCACTGTTTCTCGAATCACTTCGAGCAGCCCTGAGCATACAGTGTTATGGATGTAATGAGCATCTGCCATCACCTGGACTCAAACATTACCGTCAAACCCCTCAACACATAGCAGACTAAGTTGAAATCTGATGTGTTAATTGATTTACAGACCAGACAGAAGCCTCCTACCGATGACTGATACGGTTCAGCTGCTCCAGCTGAATGGCTAACTCGATTATGGGCACCTTGTCCCTCTCGCTAGTAACTAGCCGAGCAATCTACGACGAGCTCTATTCGTTGCTACGTTAGGTTCTAGTTTGCAAATCACCGTTTAATAAACATAAATGATGCGCCCGACTCGCTGTTCTCCGACTGCTTCCACAAAACCACTACGTTGGGAATGCCATTGGCTTTCACGCATCCGCTTATGGAAGTCTCACTGAGTCGCTATGCTTCGCCCGTGTCTTCGACTGCCGTATGTTTCTCTCGCGTTAAGACAAAACATTTGCATTACTATCGTATGAATGTAACATATTGATGATGTTTTCTGCCTAACAGAGATCGGTATTGCAATGCACCTCTCCCAATGAATCGCGTCGAATTCCGGTGGAAAAAGGTAAACCACGCAAATTACGTGGACTGCTAAGCTCTTATTGAAACGCAAGATCGCAATAATAATTATTAGATTACGAGTTGTGTTTAAAGTGGTTATAAGGCACACAGTCTAATTGAGGTGCTCAAATGGCTACAGCAAATTTAGTAATTCACGTTATGGATTATTTGGGGAGGTAATACGGAAAATGGTCGTTTGGTGGCATCTAATATCGAATCAGCAAGGCTTCTCTTCTTATTATTATTGATTTCTCTATCATCCGCAGTAACTGTTACTACCTACGTCTACTAAAATATTTTTTCCTAGGCAGTTCACTTATGTTTTTCTCCTCCCCTTAGCAGCGGTTGATGACGATCAAGGGTTACGCGAATGGAAATTCTGCCAAAGGATAGTCATGCAAGAACACGACATGGCTGGCCGCATTTTTGTCATCTTGTCATCGGAGCGAGCGTCGCGGTGTCGGAAGGTTTATTTCGTGCTGTTGCGTCGTCTTTATGCACAGGTAGATAGTAGTAGTACACTTCATGTCCGAATACGCAAAGTGCGTTGTCGTGTTGGGAGAAGGACAAAGAACTGAACGAGCCACTGGCGATGCGCAACGCTAGCAACATATCTACTGCCACAACTACCTCTGGCTCTGGTGCTCTGTGGCCGCTGGTAGTCAGTCACACTGGCCAACGTTGGCGGTGGCAGGCTAGAGTAAGACGCGTTACCCTCAAACTAGACGCAAAGGCGCACGCTGTTAAACCTAAGCACATACATATAGAGACGCATACGTACGAATACATACGAGCGCACGCAGATGCACTATATTGTCCAAAGCCTAAGCGTGCACGTCGCTCAGCTACCCTCGAAGGGGCGCTGCTTGCTTCTGGAGGCAATTTTTTCATCCTAGAACATGGATCACTTCAGACGGAGCTTCGGGTAGATTGCAACGGCTCAATCCTTCGTCCTATTCTCTCCTTTGGTTAGGCCTGGGAAGCAGGGGGGCGCTGGAATGGAGGCGAGGGTATGGGCAACGGGTTTGCTTTCCCCGATCTGACGGAGAACCTCCTCTTCCTCCTCCTTGAAACGAAGAAGTTTCCCTCAATGTCGCCTGGCAGGCGGTGCCCCTGACGCATTCGAGCTTTTCGGAGCATTGTTCGTTCCCCACCCTCTATCCTGCGCTACGCTCAGCGAACGAAGCTATGGCGTTGTGCCACTACTACGACTACGCGTGAGCTCCGTGCATCCAGAGTAGGCCAAACTATTCGCTTCCGCTGGATCACTCGCGGATGCAGTTTCGGCCGCCGTTTTCCGCGCAGCCGTCTGGCCCTCGATAGCACAGACTAACTCACTGGGGAACAAACTCTCTGTGGAAGACGAGTTGACTTGAAGGCTAACCTGAAGCTTACACGTGCGCGATTTGGCCTAAACACGGATTCAACAGAATTCACTCGGGACTTTGAGAAACTATAAGGCGGGAAACGTTTTAAAGCCATTTGAAAAGGATGAAGACATCAACGATTCTGTTTCAATAGAGAAAGTACTCGATCCTCAAAGCAAAATTAGACCAGAATAAGTGAGTAAGGGGGATATTACCATATTTATAGAGCTCCTTAGACTCGAGTTGGACAGGCGTAACCGATGCGAACCAGTAAACGGTTCCGATAACCCTCAGTATCGTTTATGATTTCATAATTCTGGGTGCACATAGAGGGCAGCTTGCGTATATGTTGCATATTTATATGTTTGTGGCAAATCTGATTAGAGTGTATACCGTTGGAGCTAGAATTAGGTGCAGCAAAAATTCCTTACATGCCCCGCAAAATGCAACTGGGAAAAGACATTCAGTTTATCTGCATTTGCGTATAGATTTGTTTGTTTCAGTACGTTTCAGATCGGTTTCCTTGCTACATCCTTTCGGCCATTGTTTTGAGGTATGAATAGTTTCTGAATACTGTGTGAGGCTTTCTTTATCCAATGCCAACAGCTATATTGGAAAATAATTCGTCTAGTCATAAAGACGCTCGATGCGAGCGTTCGTTGCACGACGCACGGGCATCCATTCAAACTTGTGAAGCAGATGCTTCGTTAAAGCTGAGATAACATGTACTCCCTATTATACAATTAGGCACTTCGCCTCATTTGTGTAGTATTATACGAAATAGGCGTATATGCGCATAAAGTATGAATACATTCATGTTACATAAACGCAAGTACTGTGTTGCCTAGGGTCTATTCACTAATGTTTTTTATGGTCGACAACCGACGGAGAAGCACTCGATTCATACAATTTTGTCTGAGAGATGACAACAGCCCCTTTTCGCTTTTCCAATGAGGTAAGCTAAATTCTATCTGCATATTCATGTCATGTAGTCGTGGTTGAATGCTAGGCACCTAACAAGTGCAATCAATAAAGAGAAAATGAAGGCGAAAGGGAGAAGGGGAGACGGAGTATTAAACTGCCATATACCGTAGCTGTGTTGTTAGGCGTAAATAGCGTGTGAATAAAGGAAGCACACACCTGCGATAATGACGCCTCATTCGGTTGCTATACCGAGATTGACACCAACAGCTATTAGTGGCAGGCGTACGCTTGTGTACATGCAGAACATTCTTCGCTCAAATGCACATACTTCGTCACATTTACTGACGAGATTGAGGTAGAATGCTCCGAGCTAATCGCAAACATTATGAGACACATTGACACATGTTTAAAACCTCAATTATAAAACCAGTGTAAGCTATGGTTACAAAATATGCAAAGACCACTTAAAGTTGTCGCTTGTTGAGAATTTTCGCTATAATGAGGCGCCACAGTTTTACCAATAAGTTAATTTTAATCCGAACGCCCGGCTACTGTCTCTGCCACAGCAGTGCACAACCTTTTATCAGAAAGGTTGTGCACAGGTATCATTTTTCATCAGAAACCAACTTACTCGAGCAGCATTTGCTTATATACTGGACATGATTAGTTGTATTGGAAATGTTCGGTTAAACCCTCGATGAATACTAGACGAACTGCTAGCTTGCAGTAAGGGTATGCTGCACCGTTGTCCACCAATAACGTAGGTGCATGATACCGGCCGTGACACAATAGTTTTATGTAACGTGCCCACGATCAAGATTACGAGATTATAAATGGCGGTATTGTCGTCAATACTTGCACTATTTGTCTGTAATTTCTATAGGCACGAACTTCTCTAAATTACTTTAAATGCGCAATGTTTCGGCTTATTCATTCATTTAACTTCAGGGTTCGCATTTCCGTATTTGGCCTATGGTACCAGCTGTTTCAGAAGTCTATTCCAAATTTGCACCATTTTATATGTCCTTGCAGAAATATTGATACACATGCGACTATACTGTGCCCGCCAGTGTTTACTAGCTTAAAAAAAGTACACACGATGTTCGAATTATTGAAGTCCTCCACATTTATTTGCTCCTTTTCTAAATGTTGCATTGCGAGTGACGTCCAAGGGTTTTTTCCGCGTGCGGACGTGATTTCATTCGTCCAACAATCTTTACAACGCGAGAGTCTAGGGACAACAGAGGCATTAAACTTGGCGTTTAGTTGTATTAAAGTCGTGCTTCGGGAGGCTCCCAGAAGTAATCAAATCATACAGAAATTCTTCCATGAATAAGTATTATTTCAGGTTTCTGAAGCTATAATGAAGGAAAGTACTGTGAGGTATGTGTTACGACGTCCTTATCTTTCCAAGTACTCATTTGAAATTAGGAAGAAAACATATTGTTTTCAAAATCTATTTTTAAGCAAATTACGGCCTCTGTTGGGTATGAACGCAAACATAAACACTGTACACCGTGAGGCGACTGTGCACGTTGTAAATGTGCCCATAAATTCAATGCTCTATAAAACGCTACATTTGTATAATGTTTGCCAAGTTTCGTAATGACTGCTAGAAGTATTGTTCACTTAATGTATTGAAAGAACGCTATACGCTCGGTCCTTCGATCTCGTCGCGACGCAGAATTACCTACAAATTCGAACAAAATGTTTCCATACGAGTTTCGTCTCTCAATGAACTTCGGGTAACTCATGTGTTTGGCTTTGGCTGGCTCCGATATATACGTTATGCTAAAGTTCAGTTTACCGAGCTAACTAGTGACTAACTTTACTGATCTAACACAAAGCTGTGGCTCGTGGGTGCTCTTGTTAGATGCAGGCGTTCGCTAACCACAGGTCATTGTCAATGTTGACCCATATTTCTCATTATAATGAATAAAATTTTAGTCTGCAGACAAGTAGCCAGTGGAAATTGAAACAAAAGAAGCACACACCTGCACCCGTAAGAGATGCGATCCGAGGCAGTACTGCGTGTCTCCTCTTTAACAAACTCTTGAAAATCTCAAATACTAAAAAAACCAAATGTACGTTTACTTTCACTTGCTGTAGGTTCTGTGGTCTTAACATCGCCTAAGCACTTTTAGCATAGCTTTGCAAATAATTCTTGCCAACACGTACGTACGAAGTACAGATACACATCGCACGTATAGTCTAGCTTTTAGGGGATCTAAGCAATCGTACGACTTTCAAGCCTCATGCGTCAGATTAGGATAAGCTTGTACTAAGCCCCCGTAGACTAAACAAGGAAAGCCGATCCCTTTGGTGTGGCAATTCAATACGAAGCAATGGGATAACGAACGGATTAATACACTTTGCAATAGGCCTAGGTAATGCGACCGGTATATAGATGCATATTATTCAAACGAAATGAAACCGACGAATTGGGGGTTTAAGCATGATTTCAGTACGCAGACGATCACAGATGAAACACGCAGGATGCACATATTTACATATATATTTAATTTTATTCAACCAGCAATATACAGCCAGTCTTAATAAGTATATATATATAGCTCCTCAAGTGGCTCTGGTAAACCGCGATACGTTAGTAGATTGTTGACAAATACCCTTACGGAATATCAATTAAATCCCATTCAACACCCCATTTCACGAAACAGGTTTTGCAACTACCGCTAGCCGCAGACAAAGTTTTTTTGTATAAATTTCAAATGTTTTTTAAATATAACATGCTTGGACGACAATTCGTAACGTAGAAACAGACGTGAAGTCAGTGCAGTTTATTTGAGCATCTGGTGGCAAAGTTCCTCAAATACTTGCCGTAAACGCATGGAGCCACAAAAAATAAAAACAACTTGCTCCAATAAAACTCGAGTTTAGTGTGAGACCGCGCTTTAATGCAAATTATTGGTCACCTCGATTGCCACAGGAAATAGAGATCAGTGTCCCCCACTGTACCATAAGGAGCGGTCCCAAATAAAGACATATCTGAACTGACCGCTCCAAATTACTTTACTTGTGGATATTCTCCTTTACATTCATCATGTTGATGCCGCGTGCGTGTTCACCAGAGGACTTCAATTGATACATTTATATTATAACATCTGTGAACCTTGGTGCTCTGAGCAATTATACCAAATGCTCAAATCGCTTTATTCAAACAAGCTTATTTAATTCATGTCGGTTGCCCCGTTCTGCCCTTCCCCCATCGCCTTTAAGTATAGTAGCTAATAATATAGCTTTTGTAGATTGTTTGGTTTCTTAGGATTATATATATATATATATATATATATAATTGAAATGAAATCATTTTTTAGGTGTCACACCTATTGTACTGTAAAATGTATTCTTTGATGAAATAGTCGTATTGTATTCTACTAGACACTTATACGCTAGAAAGATGCGTTGGTTGATCAGCATGCCGAGTGTAACTGTGGTTTAGTCCGCTAATGATTCGAGCAAGCATTACGGCGTGCGTGTTGGTTATGTCACATCAATATGTCAGGGGCAATAATGAACGAGTCATGCTGGTACAAAAATTATGTTGAAACAGTCATACAATGTTAGACTGGCGGGGAATTGCATTTGCTCGTATGCAGTAACGAGTGGCGAAAAATATAGGTTAATGTTTATTACGCTCGAAGGCAAAGTCTGATCTACAACTTTCCTGTTAGCGATGCATAGGTCGCCGCGAAGGTCGCCAGCTGTAGCAATACATTCTAGTGTACGCACCTCGGCCCTAAATTCCACTAAGCCAACTGTTGCTGTAGTTATTATTCCTCTGAGCCTAGGCAAACATGAATACATGCTTTTATCGAATTCCCGGCCGTGAATAAAAAGGACAGCTTTTAATATACATCAGCGAATTGGCGTTCAGCCATGAAAACGAAAGAAAGTAACCCCCAGCCAACTGCTTTCAAAGCCAATAACAACACTCACATATTGTCTTTAATTTGTGACTGAAATTTCTGTATCTTTTCTTCCACTTCTATGATTATTGAGTTTGTACAGCGGTTTTAATATCTCGTCAGACTATGTGTTATATTTCAAAAGCCAAAATCTATTGCTGGTAAAGTTCTTCGAGACCTTCGAGATTCAAGATATTGTAAAACCTAGCATACCCTACCACACATTTTAGGCTAGGCTAAATTGGCGACGGCCGTCGCTAAGGTGGTACAATGACTCTCTGTCACGATTTATTTTCAAAAACCTACGAACGAAGGACCTTCTTCACCAATTTCGCTTTGGAAGCTTTGGCGGTATTCTCGCAAATTATTTAACTATCCACAGTTTAGTCGTAATTTGTGATCATTCAAGGCAGAATACAGAGTTTGACAGATCTCTGTCTAGTAGGATAGAAGCGTCTTTTTTCTTGAATAAAATTGGGATGATGATAATAACAAAATAGCCATAGTATCGAATAGAATATTTTATTCATGTCCACACTTAATTAAATGAAAAATCATTTTCATGTGTTCGCTTTTTGCCAAGCAAAACACTAATTTGCTTGCACTGCACGAGCAACGACCTTGAGGAGCATGACACAGCTCCGTAGACTATTCGACTTGATGCAGAAATAATAGTGGGGCGGATTCGCTCTTTAGAGCTGAGTCAGTGATGAGAAAAACAGAAGGCATAAACAGATAATACGAAAAGTCTCAAATGTATATCGTGTAGTGGATTCACAGGCTAGTACGACTGCATTTATCCTATTGGCACAATCCTGTACCTCTCACTTCTACATACTTGGGTATTAAGAATTGCATACAGTTTTCTTGGAATCATCAATAACTTGTTGCGATATTTCATAAGAACAGTTTTACAATACATTATAAAATCCTGGGCGTATTCGAGATGTCGTGCATCAGGGGGCAGATCACAACGAAGTTCCAAAAAATGAGTTATGCCATATTGAATTACTTATGATTACTACCTATGGCCATAGCGGCAACATATGTTATAGCCACTGCACACGACAAAAGATATTATAAGGATATCACAACATACATACATAGTATGTTGAACTCTGTTTGTGTGTTGCCGTAATAAAAGCACAATACACAAGCTTCTTGTAGGATCACTTCTGCTACCTAAAGAAATTACCGTTTTGAAGCTCAGAGTGCATAATGGCAACAGTTGTTAGGAGGACTAGTTGCCTGCACGCTCCTCCTTGTCGCTCCTAGAACAACTTTCATATTCAGCTTTCTACGAACGTAAAGGATGTGATCACGTGGTGGACCAAACTGAACATATACCACCGTACGGGTTCCATGTACATTGCAGCTTGGGACCACGGAAGGTCTTGCCACTTCGAGTTTATTCACGGGCCCTATCCTAGTCTATCCGATCTTGAGTGTGTCCATTACGGGCTGGCTATTAAGCGGGGATTAGGTTAGGTCATCTTATTCAGGAGGCAGTAATGTTGTATATCTATACTACCTGTAACGTATTTGGACTAAAATATTCAAATTCAGTGCATGCTTACACCAAAAATTGCTTGAAATAACCCAGGCAAACAAATGGAGAAGCGTACTTCGTCGCGATAGCACAAATGCTTGATGTACTGTCCAATGGAGGGTTCACTTACACGAGCATATACCCTAAGGCGTTACCTATTCTGTAATACATTTAGTTGTTTTACTATCAATTATGTCCATTATTATCAAGCTTAATACCGTGACTTGTAGTAAAAAAAGAAAAACCATACAAACCCATTTAACTGAATGGGATTGCCTTCTCGGCATCATGGCTTTAACGTTCAGTTTGATTTTAAACACAATGGTTTTTTTCGCTCCTGAGTTTGTTAGTGTTACAGGAATCATGTAGAAAGTCAGTCTGATGTTGAGTTGAAATGGCTTGACTATCACTGCTTAGTCACCTATTAGTATTCAATCTACTATTCTACAAGACATGCCAGATGTATCAAGCTTATAGAAGTTAAAAAAACTATAAACAGATTTTTCGGACGCACAGTATATCAATTGAATTTTTACAATGAGACTGTCTAAGGTAAAAAGAAACAATCCTCTATTTAAAACTTTTTAGGTTCGGTTCTACGGGAGAGGTCGTTTGGGAGCAATGTATCTGTTTATAAATTGAGCGTATTAGTCCAGCTGTAGCGATAAATTCTCTCAAAATTAAAGCACCAAATTGTTATTTGTTTGACAGGTCTATGCATACAATCAAAAGTAACCCACGTAAATATTGTACAATTTTGCTGGTGTACGGACCTCTTCAGAAAGACTTCTGATTTTACTGAAAACCTACTACATATATCAGTCCTATTTATGTTATTTCTAATGCAAATACGGTGGCCCGTCTAAAATAATATTTTTTATACTATCCAGTGCCCTTCCCGGATACAAGCTGCAGAGTCGTTGCATGCTTCAAAATGTCCTGTTGCTATTATCTCTTATAGTATTCAACTTCTTGTACTACTTTTCATATAGATTCTATTAGAGTTCGTTTCCTGCATATTAGTGATAAAACAAAGACAAATTAGCACTAGATATTCTTGCCTTAACTTCGAAAATTCCTTGCCGAACCGGTTTTTCAGAAGTACATTTGAAACCCAGAAGACACACACACACTAATATACATTTGTGAGGCTGTGAAAAAATCCGTATGAATATTTCTTCTCGTTATATCAATTCACACTAATCATTTTAACATAATGTGATTAGTGTGGGTTCGTATCAGAACAGCTCTCAGACTGTGTGAATATCGATCCTGGTAAACGCTACGTTCTTTCAATGTATGGGGATCTAAGTTTGAACTTGAACGCTATAAAAAGTATCACTACCTATTGGTGCATTGATAAACAAGTAGCAGTTTTGACATGCATTCTCTGTTTTATCCCAAAACCTTCGCTACGTTATTCACAACGATGGTGG
This sequence comes from Tropilaelaps mercedesae, assembly GCA_002081605.1. NCBI lineage: Eukaryota > Metazoa > Arthropoda > Arachnida > Mesostigmata > Laelapidae > Tropilaelaps > Tropilaelaps mercedesae. The sequence continues at coordinate 26,498 of MNPL01001713.1, forward strand.
AAATTTTTCAGGCAAATATTTCCTATGTGAAATTTGTTCAACCTCACAAAAAATGTCCGCATTCTTAAAGTTCGCATCTATACCCTTGTCTGTATTTTTTCTTAACACTCTTTCTTTAAGCAAACATAACCAACCCAGTAATGCTGGCGCCTGGCCTTCTTTTCTCATATAGAATGGATTCTCCTCTTTCAGCCATGCTAAGAGAGAAAGCGAGTTCACAGCAAGAAACAGATAGCGAAAACAGGGGAGGTCTGCCCTGTCAGTCGACTATAGCAGAGCAGGGAACGTATGCAAATCCTCCATCAGCCCTATTAGCGCGCTAATTGGAGCCGCCTTCGGAGCCCGATTTCCTTTTGCCTTCGCCTTCGTTGTCGGAGCGCCCCCATTGAAGGACCAGACTCATCGAAGGAGCTCAACGTCTCGAGCCCCTCCAATGCTCTCCGAAACGAGATACACACGCAGCTTGCTTTTAAGAGCGTAGGCGCCTCATATATGTAATAAGCAAAAACAGCATAGGAGATAACCGCACAGAATTTTCCTCTCGAATTCCCGGGAGAAATTTACTTTTTTTTTCTCTTTCACGCGTTTCTCTGCGTTGAGACAAGTGCAATATATTCTGTGATTCGCATGAGCACAAAGAAAAAATATACGCTGAAAACGAAAACATACACAAGAACAACAAAGAAATTGAATAAATTGTACGAGTTAATTGCGATGCATTTTGATTCACTAGTATTTATAGGCAGAGACTATTACCCCATGACGAATCAGAATATAAAAAGTCCAAAATTAGCATTTAGTTTGACTGGTATCGATATCTCACCGAAGAACAGACATAGTAATAAAAAACAGGATAGACGTAACCGAGGCTTATTTCATGTCTACCTAATCTCTGTTAGAATTTTGATGTTGATTGCTGTTTAAACTATCATAATTGCCCCATGTTGTTGGATAATCGCGCATTTTTGTTCCTTTATAGCCTAGGTAGCATTTGTTTTATACATTTCATTTTAAATATATATCGTGACGAGAGTTACTAAAAGTTTTTCTTGAAAACGTATATCTCATGTAGCTCTCATGAGTAACATAAACAAATAGTGAAAATCGTTACCATTTACAGCGACCACATGTCAAAAAATTGTCACTATCAACTTTCCAACAAAGAAATTATATGCGTATACACTCCAAACTCTTTGTAGTTTCATTATAACCTGCCATTTACCGTTATTGCAGCATAAAGCGACGGCTATGCTATGCTAGAGCTATGTGTCAGTGGAAATGCCAACACATTAGGTTTGTTTCACTGAGACAATGTACAATAGGCAATGGTGAATTGTTTTCACAGGTAAAACCAGAAACCAAGCACAACCTCGGAGCAGTCACGAGCGCATCATTCCAAAAACGCGAGTGACGGATTCTGTCGTTCTGCGTTTCACTTAATCATTATGTTATACAACTGTGTCAACCAAATACAAGTCCCATTTACCTATGGAGAGATGATCACATAAGGCATAGCAATATATTGATTTGGGAAAAACTGCGTGTTTTAAAGGTTCGAGCAACTGCGGTAACATTGAATTCTCTAGGTAAGATTTTAGCAGTAATTGTACTGTCTCCTCTTAGTGATCTCAAATATACATACAAATATACCTAGCGTTTGTTTCTAGCTGACACACTTGTAACTACAGTGCAACATTCAGCCGTTGCTCTTATTTGACAATACTTTGCCCAGTAGAGTACACTAGACCATCAACAGTTGGGCCAGTCGATTGGCAAGCGAATCCATTAAGCGGCTATCGAATCGATTTGTGCGAGTGCTAATTAAGTCACGTGGTATTTTTGGAAGTACAGTTTTCCTATATTAACTGTGTAAGAAAATGATTGTAGAGAAAATTATTTAGCACAATTAAGAATTTAAAAGAAATTCTGTAAAGAAGATTATGCAGCACATTAGACGCAAATAGTTTCTAGTTTACGAATAGATTAAATGAATAAGTAAAAAAGTTTATACAAAAACAGTTAACGTCTCGAAAACGATGTATGTTCGCTATATAGAAGCATAGTTAAGGGCGCGATGGTTGATTCTTCGTTTAGAAATCGGTGATTACTGTTTTGTAGACATTGGTAGAGAACTGTAGCGCGAAAGTTCATTTGTGCCGGAGCAAATCTTCGCGGCCGCGTTGCACCGACTACTCACTGTTTTTCTCACCAACAGATTCATTTTGATTCAACGAATATATTCATTTAACGAAACGGAAAACTTGTCCTTACCTTACAGCCACGCAAACCTAAGTTGATTTTAAAGTGCTGTTTCATCTATTCATTATTCTCATCTAAGATTTATCTTTAAGTTTGTTAATCTACATTTCTGTATTCGTTTTAGCTTAAGGCTCCGACACAAGTGCTATCCGAATAAAATTGCAAAGACAGGTAACTAAATTCAGGCTAGCGACTCTAACATGCGGAAGACTGGGAGTACCTGCGAAGTAGGACTACGATAAACACGTAAGCGCATCACTGAATTGTACTTGACGCAAATACTTAGTGTGAAATGAAACCAATCGCCGTATGTTTGGGATGTCATTCCAACTCCTAAGAGATGTACTAGGGTTATCTGATTTCCTGTCGATAGATTGACGTCCTTCTCTAAGAATAATTAACCTCAAATCTTGGCAAATATTGGATGTGTGTAGTCTTATTTGTTCGCAAAATTCTATTGAGAAACACACAGACGTATAAATTTAAGCATATATATAACAATAATGATAAAAGTGGATACTGCATTAAGAAGCTTTGAAACGTCAAATTTGCAAGAAGTGGTTGTTGGTCGCGCATAGGTCTGTTTTCGAAAGATGTTTCAAATAAAATGTGCGTATAAAACCCAACTCAGAAGGTAGCAGTCATGCAAGCTAAAATCGCCAAAAACTCTCTCAGACTAAAGTTGAACAGGCTAGTTGAATTGCACTTGGCCTCACGCAGACAATTGCTAACCGGTGTGCAGGGAAGATGCAGAGGGTACTATCGAAGAGCATTATTGAAATGGACCAGCAATATCCAGCTACTTGCTCTGCCACTATTTTCTTAGAAGAACAGAAAAGGTAGCACGAGAAGAAAAGCCTTTTGCCATGAAGGCCCTCTCCGCTGACTTTGGACCTTTAGAAGGCTTTTGGAAGTCGTTTAGCTCTGGACAACGTCCGACTTCGTTCCATATTTAACAGACGCCCAATATAACTAAATAACTACAACAATGTTGTTCCTATTGAGAAAAGAAGTCAAATAAAGCCCATTTTGAACAGCAACGAGAGACGCACACGATCCTGCAAACATTCTGATTTGCTCAGCAGGACAGAGTAGCTGTATGTGCATTTTTACGATGTAAATGTCATTTTATATTAAATTAAGTATACACACACACGCACCACGCCGCATACTATCATGTAGTTGTTGTAGGATGAGGTCGAGACTGTCGTATTTCCCTTCCGTAAAAAGAAAAAGAAGTCGAAGCGAGCAAGTTGCCCGTGTAAGCTTCACGTCGCTTAGTCCTTTATATGCATTTGATATTCCTCGAGCTGCGCTTTCCCGTTTCAGCCAATCTTAACGTTGTTTGGCGACCATGAGTGCGAAGAAGGTCCTGCCATACTGTGTGCTACGGTGGCTCATTCTATTTCTGCTCGCATTTTATACCTCGGTTTGGGGCGGTAGGCGGTTGATCTTTACATTCGCCCAGTGGGCGGCAAAAGCAAGGACTCTCTTGTGCGCCAGCCTTAAGCCCCTCCTTTTTTCTTCTCTGTGTTTGCCACCTGGCGGTCATACACCAATCCTGTGTTGTTTTTTTCAGCCTTGCTGGCAAGCCCTGTCAAGCTTAGTGTATCTATAGACGGTGCTTTCCGAATCTATTTGGCCGGTGGCCGTGTGTCGGTGCGCGCTTATGTGTGTACAAGCTGCTTTGTGACGCACGTGGGCCAGTGCCCAAGTACGTCACATCGTGTGCTTTATTTGTGTTCTCAAAATCTCTTGCCGACTCGGGTCCACGACCACGGCGGCAGCTACTAGTCTTCTCTGTCTGTGCTACCGCTACGAATCTTCCTTCAATCGAATTGCCGAGCTAACTTCTGAGTTACTTAGCTAGTTCGTTTGTTCGTTCGGCTTGACTTGGCCTTGCCGGGCCTTGGTTAGTGGATCCGGTGTTGGCGTTATTTTCTGCACGAAACGAAACGACGTTAGTTTTACGGCCGATAGTTACTCCTCGCCCAGAGGTTCCTCCTTCTTTTCCGCCGTTTCGGCAATGATACTGCCGTTGCAGGTCCTTACTACCAACGCTCCCACATCGCCTCTCGGTTTTTCCTTGCGTCGCGCCTGCTGAAGGTCGTTGTTACAAAGAGCGCCTGGAGTAGCCTTCGCGTGTTCGAAAGAAAGAGAGAACATTCTGAAAGAAACGCGTAAGAGATATACGACGATAAAGACAAGGCCGGGAGAGCCCCATGCCTTTGGAGCCCATCGGGGCCGTCTGAAGCAGAAGCCCCTCGGGACTCCCATGGACTTAGTTCGGGACGAAGAGAGCAGCTCCGAGACTGCCGCAAAAGACGACGCCGGGAGAACTGGACCTTCACAAAATTTGCAGGATCACGCGAGCAGAACGAATGTTTTACTCCTCTCTCTCTCTCTCTTTTCCATTCGTCCGCGTTTGCCTAGTCGTTGGTTGGCCAACCCTTAGTGAGGCCATGCACTACAACTACACCCTATCGTCCCATTGTCATGATCTCTTCTTGCTCATTGCGTTATTCGCAAGGTTTTTACAGTGTGCAGACTGGGCGGCACTGTCCAGACTTATTCGGTTTGATGTCTTTTAAGCTCGTACCACCACGCTTTTTGCCCTATCCTATCTTCCTTGCGAACTCTCTGACGTATTTAAAAAAGCAAGTAATCCACCACAAGGCAAGCATCCTCTTACGCGTTCCTGGCTCCTCGTTGCCATCATTATTCGAAGGCTTTTAGGTGATTCCCAAATTAAATTGCAATAGGAAAGGGTAGGTCTCATAAGACACCGTACTGATTGATATAAGCCGAGACATAAGCAACCTTGATTGTTAATTATGAAGCGTTGAACTACGAAACAGGGGAGTCTATCGTAACTTGAAGGTGTAGGTTGACGAACGGTCGCACCGTCACCAGTACTCGACCATCTCAAAATGCATACTTCCGGAAGATAACAGATGTCGATATTGCCCTCCAACCTATGGCGCTCTCAAATGAAAAGTAATTCAACGCGTCAAATCTGCTTTCTAAAACAGAAATAACTGCAGCTATTTGTTACATGTACACTAGGTAGCCCGAAGTCGGTTCATGTTACCGCAAGCTCAACATGACAACAAAAAGCAAGGATGATGCTCGAGATGTGTTCCGAGATAGTTTGATTTTCAACACATCCTCAGCTCACACATCTTTTGTATCCGTTTGTCCCCTCTGTGCGTACTTGGTCAACGTTTAATATCTGGATAATTATAACAACCTCATGAAGTTTTTTTTCTAATGTAGTTACCCCCCCGTTTCTTCATAAGCAACATTGAGTATGCATAATCTATTATTTCATTTAAATGCGAGTATTTAAAAAAAATAAAATACCGATTATGATATCGATGAACTTCGATGATAATAAATTTGCAACTCTCATACTTACTAGCATTTAGAGTTATCTCAGCAGGCTGTACCAACTTGTTATGCAGATCTTTGGATCTTGATATTCAGTTTTTCGTCTTGGTAGATTCATTCGCAGCTTGCTCCTCATCACATCAAGCTCAGCAATTTTGAAGCTTTTAATACCCTCATTTTGCTTCAAAGAGGCTTTATTTAGTTCTGTACACTATCTGGCAATCCATTGAAGAAATTTTTGTCTTTTTTAGGCCAAAGTTACTTCTGCATAGAAAAAGCGTCGTACTACGATGTTTTGGTTGCGCGACCTTGGGTTATAAAAGTTATAAAGTGCATGTTTATCATTGTCGTAAGCCGTTCGTTAGTGCGATTTGTAGTGCTACTTCAGATATGTCAAATGAGATTTTCTATAGGGGTTCAGGTATTAAATGTGACATAGAGCTGACACAAGTGCCTGTCGTGTGTATACAAGTCTGGTTTTATGGGGCAACTGAGAATTGAAGGCAAATGTGTGATACAGTTATATATTATGCAGCTGTACCCATAGACATCTAAATAATTCGACGATTTCGTAAAATCTCTCAAATGAGTCATCTAGTTTGAGCTTTGAAGTAGTGTCACAATGAAAACATCGAATATTTAGCTATATATTACTTTGCTACCTTTCACAAGCGTCGAAAGCTGTGACGATATAACCGTAAGTTGTACTTGCCTTAAATATCGTCAACCCATTTGGCTAACCTGATTTGAATATCCACAAAGCGAGACATATATCAAGACATAAAACTGTTACGTATCCTCGAAAGTATGTTTGATCGAAATTGAATGTAATTTATTAATATCGACTTGATTGAGGAACATCTTATTCTAAAAGGAGTACGATAGCTGTGGTGATATAAAAACCTCGAAATCATTATGTATAAATCCCAAAAAGTTGACTCTCCGCACACAATTGAAGGTACAATGTGTGTCAACGTTCTTACCTTTACACTTTTACTTGTATTGTAGATAGTTCTCGGCATATTGACAATAGACACGAATCTGCTGATTATTGCGGTCAGTGGGTAGATATGTTTAACTGAAGCTTTCTTTCGCTAAATGTTAGATGTAGACTGAGCATAAGTTCAGACAAAAGGAACCTTTGCCGAACATGTAATTTAGCCAGCTGTTCAACTTTTCGTCATCGCACTTATTCTCAATAGCAGACACAGCTTTGGTTTAAGTTGCGCGTATTGGAGGCAAATGACGGTTGCGTTTCACAACCGTTTATCGTTCAGGGTTGTTGGAGTGAAGGCTGCTGAAGGGCCAGGAGCGCGAAGGCGGTTATAGAAACCGCCGATAATGATAGGTCTTCCTCTGGGAATAGAGAGCGTTGAACGGCGAAAAATCTAGCGTAACCTCTTCTTTTTCATCTTCTTGCTTTACCTCCCCTTTTTTCTGCCTCTTTCTACCCCAACTACTTCTTGGTGGCGTTGTATTTTGGCCCTGCTGTGCGGTTCCCTTATAGCACTGTACCGCTGCTACAACGACAACAAGCTGGTGCAGGGTCATCGAACCTGAAAACCGAAGGCGCTTGGTTTGGGCGATGTCGTCCGTTGTGAAACGCGATGCGAAGGGAATCCTGGAGTCCAGGATCACCTTAAGCCTCCGACAACGACCCAGAAATGCCGAAGTGTTGGCGCGGATGTCACAGATGGTCTCTCTGTGGAAGGGAGACGCATTGCGTGTGTGCTCAAAGACTCCAAGGCGAGATACGGTCGGGCTCCGGGCGCCGAGTGACCTTGCCGATGGTGTGGCTTGGCTTCTCGATTACAATCGGTAAAAGAGCAGGGCCGATCAGGGTGTCAAATGTGGGCCGCGGAGTCGCCAACTTCGGAAAAATGCGACGCCGGATGGTACACCACCATAGTCAGATCGCCGACAAAACCTTAATGGGGATGACATCTGTGCCGACCTCAGCGTCTCAGCTCCCTGCTACCTCAACTAGAGTACGGCACTCTTACGGCGCGGCACTTTCAACGTTTCTATCGTTTCTGAGAGTTATTTAACGATCATATAGTATATTTGAATGGATCTATTTAAAGTGCGTTTAGAATTATGGTGCACATTACGTTTGACTCAAAAACTATACAGGTACAAGGTGTAATATATCCATATAAAACAATTACAATCATTTACACTAGGCACTCGAAAAATTAAATCACCGAATATTTTCAAAACGCATTTTCTTTTCCAGGTAAAGCTTTTGAGGACAAAGTGGCCTACACGAACACGCATATATAGTTATATATTCACCTAGCTCGTGAGAGATATTCTAGAAAAAATTTCATTTGTGTGAATCAGCATTGGCAGCTGATGAAATTTTGGTTCAAAAAACAACGCAGTTAAAATAGGTTTGTCGAATGCTGTAGCCAAACACAAAGTAAAGTATACAAAACAGGCAGCTTCACAAGCGGGGGCGGATGTCTGTGGTTCTGATGTTGTAATTCAATTTAGAAAAAACAAATGTTTTATTTAATGTCAGGTAATTTTTTGTGCCGTTGTACCGAAGAATCTGGTGTAGTTCCACTCGTTGACGTAAAACCTATTTTGTTACCGCTTATTTCATATTGCGCAAAGTGAAAATTGCAAAAATTAAAAGCACAATATTCGCATCTTTGTTGCAAAAATGAAATTCTTTGTGTTGTACTATTATAAATTTTTATTAATATTGCTCTTGTTGGTCTTATTTTTCTTGTGCTGCAGTAGTTGTTTGTTGCTGCTGCCGCTTCGTCGGCTACTGTTATTGCATTTATCGCGATTAATCTTGTCCCCCGGCTCTACATCTCTATAATATTGCCATAAAGAGAAACAACAACACAAGCACACCATCTTCCTCAGCATCGTAATCATCATCAGCACTATGATGCTCAGTGGCAACATCATCATTTGCACGATGATCATCGTCATTATCACGCATGCTAATCGTCATCATTGTTGTTGTCGCTGCTGTTAGCTCATTCTCCCTGCGTCCGTCGTCCTGCTCGCAGCCGGATGTTCCCACGAAAGCCAATTATTAACAGCAACAGCACTAGCACTAACATTAGCATCAGCATCAGCACCAACACCTAAGTCATATAGACGGTGGGTGCCGCATCGAACTCGTTGATTACTATAAGCTATTATCAGAACTCTCGGTCGGCCACCCTGCAGCCGTCCCTAACTATGTGGTTAGCACGATCCGAAGCGGGATAATACAGTAGGCGTAAGCACTGCTACACCGCTTCTACCGCCACGCCAACCACTGCGACGTCTGAGCCGAAGCCAACATTTCGGTCCATTGCTGCCCTCTTGGCCGTCCGGTCATCCGTTTTGCCCCCGCCGCCCCTTATGCATACCCTGCTTCTAAGACTATTGCCGCAAAGGCAAGTTTCCCGGGGAAGCTTTCCGCGAAGGGGAGCATATTGAGAGTATGAAAGCTCTAGTAACGAAACGTGGACGGCATGATGTGCAGATATATTGTACATTTAGTCGCTGCTTCTGATGCCAGAGTTTACAGACTATCAATTGTGGAGTTGATAGCACAACGACAGATCACGTTTGGCAAATGGCGAAATACAGTGGGTTAGAAGCTGAGACGATCAGAAAGATCAGGGGTGATGGTCTGATCATAAGCCAGTTCTGAGGATGAGAGAGGCTCAGGAGAGCGTGGTATTAGCGATATGTCTTTATTTTGACTTATGACGACAAACATTGAATTCGTCTTAGTTCTCGCGCCGCTCCTTCGCGGTTATTTCCTCTCCCTCGTTCAGAGGATCTTTTTCACTACCGAGTCCTTCTCTCACTTCTTTCCCCTCTTGGCCTCTTATTTTCTCGCGCCGGTGCGATCTTCTTATTCCGGTTTTCCTCCATCGCCTCCCTCCTTAGTTTTCTTTTTCTCGTTCTTCTTTCGTTCTCCTTTTGATACCAAATTGTCCGCGCAGAAATTGGTTCTGGTACGTCGAGATCCGACGTCGTTTGGTGGCAGAGGGCGGGTGTGGCCCCGACAGCTATCTCCACAGGGCTATGAGAGTTTTTCACTCCGAAACGAGCTATAGTGTATGGCCGATGGCTAGGTATGTGTGAGTATGTGCATACGCGTATTCCTGTCTGTGTGTATAAGTGTCGACCGGTCGCACCGCTCGGTGTGTGCTGATGTGGCAATTTGCTAAATGGAATTCCTCATGAACGTAAAATGGCGAGATGGGCCGTGAAGATCTGTGGGGCGATGGGGAAGGTTATGTTTCCTTTTGAGCAGAGTGGTGCTTTCTTTGAAGAATTCCCCCTTCCCCTTATCCTGTCCATTCCCGTGTACCGGGCACACGCCGGAATGAGAGAAAGATGTTCCAATTTTAAAAGACTGTGGCGGAGGAGATCATGACGACTATTTTGCTAAAACTATTCGCGAAAACGTGAAAGCAGACGAACTCACAGTGATCGACATATGCTTACGCGTTCGTCAAACTTATATAATACAATCGTGTTGAAGATTGCATATGTAAAGAATATAGCATGAATACGGGGGCGTCCATCGCAAAACGTGGCTCCAAGGGTTGTCTAGACGAAATTTGTACTGAAGAGGTAAGCACGTGAATGTTACGGAAACACCCTCCTATTGCTCTTTATACTGTGCTACGAGCCATGTGCATCAAATTTGATCATTTTGCAGCCGTATGCGGTGTACCACACTTCTGTCGGAGATAGATTAGAAGAATGGGCTGTGTGTGTCAGCCTGTATGTGTTTGCAGAGTAAGACGGAATAACTGTAGAGATCCAAGTTTTCTAGAATACATAAGGCTTACACTTCGCTGTATTCTTATACTAGCATGTATACCGGCAAAAACAATGTTACGTTACGAACGTAACGTAAAATGCACTTAGATTAGGCTATCGAACTCGGTGGCTTGGTGCATTCGTATGCGCGTTGCGACTGGAGGAGACACATAGGTGCACGGGTTCGATCCCCGCCGGTGCATATTTACATTTATATGGGGTCCGTCTTACGAAGTA
>MNPL01001713.1:37184-51763 GCA_002081605.1 Tropilaelaps mercedesae
AGATCAAGGACTAAGCTAAATCTTATTCTCAAAGTTCTGCTTTTTGGCAAAAGAGATATCCCTCTCCGATCTGAAAGTACTTATACTTAAGCTTTTATTCTCTTTTGTATGTGTAGGACGTTAAGTCCAATTGTTTACTGTTGAAGACTTTCTTGGTCCTCACTGGAAACTCACGTTGATCGATTTTCTTGGCACCTGATAGGCACCTACGCATTTATCTCCGAAGTAAAACCAGCATCTGTAGCGTGATCAGCTTACTTCCCGCTAATACGCCAATTTTCTTGGCATTTATAGATCTCTTAGAGTACCTGATGAGAGTCTGATGAGAGTATTATTGTTATGAAACAATTTAACAATGGATAATGAATTGGCAATTATAGTTCTTAATCAAGGCTATTACGGCAAACGAGGTATTAATGGGATTTCCCGATAATGACTAGTGCGAACGCAGACCTTGAGTGCGTATGCTGTATCTATATTTTGATATCTCATTCCTCTCACAATAAATTGAAGGGCAGTTGAAACAAAATTGTTTTAAACTCATTAAATTAGTGTTGGTCTATGTTTCATTCTAACCTCAATGGAGCTATTTGTGCTCATTGTAGTGCCTACGCAAGTCGTTAAAATAGACAAGTAATAAAATTTATCTCAAAACGACTTTGTATACTTAACTAGTTACGGTTATATGCCTCTTACAAGATGTGAATTCCGGGTTTGATATATTTTGTGTCGGTCCTGTCCTTTTTGGATCTGTTTAGATGACTTCAAGCAAACGTGTAAACGGTTTTAATAAATGCAAAATTTCAAAGATAAGTAACTCCGGCAACAATCCGTCCTTGCCATAGGCCTGCGTAATCAGTGGCTTTTCAATTGTAGGATCTATGAATCAAAAATTAATTGGCTTTTTAATGTAGAAACTATCAAAGAAATGGTATAAGTAATACAGCTGTTTTTAGCGAAAAATTGTATTCAACGTATGTTCATTCTCAAGCAGATTGTCGATTTACATCACCGCTACTTTCTAAAGTGCAGGTATACTGAGAGAGAAGTGCATATCATTGATAAATTTTTCAATAGCGTCATTCGCCATAATTTGTGAAGGTCGGCTTTGCGACTAATAGTCAACACTATACACAAACCTATTAGGAAACGTTCAGAACTATGAATAAAAGGGTCGCCATCCATTGCTTTCACTGTGTATAAAGTTATGTCTATATATATAAAAAATAAATATATGTATACATATTTGACGAGCAACTAATATATGTACGCCGGTATATACATATCGGCAGCAATATTCTAAGCTTTCTTGAAAACATTCTGTACGTAGCTATCTTCGACAAATGTATATATATATATATATAACTGTTATATAGCAAACGAATGAATATCAAATGTGCGGTATATACAAAACTAATTCGATAAATTGAAGACCCTAGACATAGATAAACGTAGTGCTTCTGCATCTTTTCATTTTTTACAGTATTTTTATATATTTGCCTATTGAGAAAAAAATGCGTTTATTTTGAAGTGTAAGTCTATCTCTATTGCCAAATTTCGATGCATTCTTTGATAATCCAATTCGAACGTAAATTAAGCAAGATATTGCTACGCAGTTTATAATCGTATGGTAATAAGCAGACAATGAACAGCAAGATTTGAAAAACCTGGGACAGTTCCGTCGAATTTTCTGTGAAAATCTATGAAGATCCGAAGCTATCTTTACTTAGGCGGGCGGAATTTTCAGATGACTGAAGTGCTCAGGGTTATGACTTTATCACTCACTTGCTAATTAACAATATCAACAACAACAACAACAACAACAGTAAAGCTGCCTGGAGACAACATCGTCGTGCATGACGTCCTACAAGTTTTGTCTGAAGACTTTGGTCACGTTGTTCTGAAATCTAGTTCTCTTGAATGCTCTCTCGAAATCCTGGCACCGCACAGTTGTGTTTTAGGTTGGTAACCTTTGTGCAGCACATAGCTACTATAGTATGCAGGAATTTTTACTTACTTGTTCTTTGTTCAGTTGTTCCGATGTTGACAAAATCGAGTCCCTTTACGGTTAACCAACATTTTCAAATGTATCCCCATTTCTTTTTATTCCAAGCTCTACTTTGCTGCAGTTAAAATCAAACATATTTTCATATATTTTATATATGGCAAAAATGGGAGATTCGTATCACGCCAGGGAACTGTTTATAGGATACAAATAATTAGATGTTGTTTTACGTTTCAAAATCTAGGCCGTAGTCCTAGGTAGTCTTTGTAGACTTGACAGATCACTAAGCCTCTAACGCACTGTATTACTAAATGTAGTTTCTGTGGAGAAATCAAGCTAACCGGTTCCTATAGCAAGGGGGTTAAGCGAGGCCGTCGCTTCTTCTAATTTAGCTTGATATCTTCGAGCTCATTTTCAGAACAGCCGGAGTTGGAAGAACTCTGTCGTATAAAATAGCATAGAATAAAATAAATGACCAACCATCAATTTGGGCGTATATAATTTTAGGGTAAACGAAACTATTGCACAAAACAGTATAAAAACATTGAGAAGTGGTAGTAACCTCGTAGATAGAGTGAAACAGGGCAGACCAGTGTGCAGTAAAAATTTTTGGATAAAAACCGCTTTTTTCGTGAAAAAACTGTACAAAGGACCGGCGGATGTGCTTGAGTTATTACCGGTACGTTAAAATGTTCAGGTCGAGTACCTATTTAGAGGATCTAGTCGGTGATAATCGTCTCTACTAAGTCTAACATGAAATCTCTTTATGATTGTATTATATTACCGTGCCCTGATCAAACACTAAGCGAAAATGGAAAGAATGCGTTTATGAATTTTAAGAGTTTTAAGCCAAGTTTTTTCTATGTTTATATATATATTTCTATGTTTTCTATGTTTATACAAATATTTCTTAGTAATTTACAACAAAGGGAATTTGTCTTAAAGTTAGACCCCTCGCTTCTAGCGTGACAAAGAGCATAAGTTCCTGATTACAGCGCTATCGTGTATTTTCTTACTATATGTGAAAAATTGTAGGGGTAACACGCAAGTGCAAATAGTATGAGCCTATGTTTTTCGTTTATAGGTTTGAAGATATTTCAACGCTTCACTGTTATTTATGAAAGTGCTTTGCAAAGAATTCTAATTCAGCGCTACAAAACTGAAGAATTTTGGATTATACATTGTGGCGAAATACTACTTGTGCACCGCAAATTTAAAGGGGTCATAGTGCAAGTATCATATTTTTACCAAAGTGACATAAACACGTTGCCGTTTTACTCTTGCCACTACTATAATTGGTGCTTAATAATAATAGTTTAACTTAGTTTTAATATGACTTATTTTAATTAATTTTTACAAATATTTTAATAACGGTAATCTGATACTAAATTTGTTTCTTTCAGGACCAGAGAAGTTTCTGTGCTATAACTACAGTCAGTAGAAGTTATGTTGGTAACGGGGACAATGTTCTGGTAAATATTTCCGACGACTTCAATTTGTAACGCTACATCAATGCACATATATGTGTAGACATTCTGTGCACTTAACGACCGTGGAACGTGGCAACCTGGTTTCACGGAGCCACTTGTCCAAGTGTTCAAAGAGTTTTCATACCCTAAGGAATACAATAACAACCTCTTCAGTTCTATCTTAGTTAAGTATCGAAAGTTACGTATGCTTTCTCTTAGCTTTACAGAGTGCTACATTTTATAAACTTTTAACGTGTGGCACATTAGCTTGTTTCAACATTTACATATGTCTAGCTAAAGTCTGTGTAGTTTGTTTTATTTTGAATCAGAACCCGTTGCATACCGTGTCGTTCACCAGCAAAAAATAAAAATGCTGACATCAAATATATAAAAATTATTTTTGTTACGACGAAAAGTGCTTCTGTGTGGCAAAGATGGTGTATAAGGCACCATGTATGCTCCAGTTTTAAATAATTGTGCTAACACGACGCTTTGCAATATAGAAAGTTATATGGTTAGCGTATTCCAAGCACACAAAAAGTGTTAAGGCTAACACCGGTGCGTGGGTTACTTTCACAAAAATTAACCGAAAAGTGTTACGAAAACTGAACAAAAATTATCCATCGGGCTTGCACTGGTAACGGAAATTTGTAACGGAAACTGACGTCGCAGAACGTTTATTTTCTGACTACCGGAGGCTGCTACCAGCCAAGAAAAACACGATAAACAAAGTTTATTGGACATCGGAAAAATCTCTTACGAATTCCTTTGGTGAAGACATGCAACAACTCATTCAATAAAATATACTTCAGCATGACACTTTATATGTGCATTTGAGCAAACTTGTGTATTCTAGGAATTTTATAGTTAATTCAAGAAAACTGATAACTCTACTCTTACAAAAATCACATTAGACTTTTTGTTTTTATAGTTTTTATATTATCAAGCCAATAGCTTCGCAAATAGAGTGCCTAGTCTTAGTTCTGCTTCATATTTCAAAAGCTATACTTTTGAGCTATCACTGGTTAAGCTATGGTAACGTTCTTTGTAGCGGTCCGATAATTTTATTTTTAATGCCAACCCTAGAAAGCTCCTCTAAGCGTTACTCGGATGTAAGTCGATTTACCTCTCGAAGAGATTTCTGAGTAAGAATTAGTTTTATTGTTTTTAATGTGGTTGCGTAATCTTTGGTGTGCTAAACGTAACGGCCTCGAGTGCAAGGGGCATGGACATTGCGTGTCAAATGGCCTATAACGTAATATAGGTTGTTGCGCCTCAGGTTTTAAGCCGATAACTTTGACCTCGCCCTTACGTGAAATAAAACTCACGATAATTAATTGGGAAATGGAGTGCTGGAAACAGGGGTTATAGTTTCTTCGTGGCTTGAGATAACAGGTTAATTTCAGTTTATCGCTTATTTAAAGTATTTTTAGCTACTCAGAAATTCTAAAAATATGAAAATCCTAGATAAATTTGATAACTTTCCATTCAGGCTACAAACTAAAGGAGACTTTAATATCAAATAGGTATTTTGGCAACCAGGAATTGACAAAGCTATCTCAACAATTACCTGCGCGAATGAGGCTAGGACATGCACAGAAAACAATATCGTCTAGGAACTCGTTCTCAAGCACTTCAATTCCAAACGTGTTTTATTAACATTTATTAATACAACAAGTAGACATATACACATTATATTCTAAATAGGATATATTTGAGCAATTTTGAAAACAGAAAAAGACAGAAAGACTACTCCTTTAACCAGACGTGGTCTTCTTGAGAGACTTGAGGAGGGATTTCCATGTAATGGGTACCCAATAAATCATGCAGTCTCGTCATAAATGGGATTTGAAGTCTAGGATTTTCAGTATAAGTTCAAACATTACTAGTGTAAATAAAGGTTCGGTAACGCAAAAGATAGCAAAGGAAGCCGTACCTTTTTTAAAATAACTTTAAAATGACTTTAAATCATTTTGGTAGGCTTTTATAAACCGCTTTGTCAGCTACTAGACAGATACAGAGTTTGAATATTTGGGGGATATCTAACAGCTAACGTACTGGTAAATTTTATAATTTAATTGCTGGCATCTGCAAATGTAAAATTGGCCGTGCTTATTGTCTAGTTGCCGGCCTTAAGGAGGGACTGCACACATCTGAAAAGTGGTGAAGGCCCGAATGTTATGCCCTTTTTTCTTTATGAGCAGAATGAAATCGAGTATACGGGTTGAGTCGCAAACTCGATTGATTCACCCGGTGAGATAGCTGGTGAGCCACTCGCAACAGTCGGCAAATGTTTTCGGACAGGCCGATGGGTTAACCAACATTTTGTGATTTAGGTAACAAAATATTTGGCGACTTAAAGAAAAATGCCAAGAGCAGTATTATATCTCATTACATATGCTCCAGTGCCTTCCACTACGAATTAACGAACAGCCTCTGTAGAGTGGCTTGATTGATAGGGAGTGCCAGGTTTTATGTATGCGATCTCGGAAAGAAGAAGATGTGGAGGGAGAAAGAAATAATGATGGTTATCGGACGGCTGATGCCTAATCTATTTTGGGAACTTCATGGAAAAACCTCATAACTTGAAATGTTCGTGTCACAATGGTTTTCTTGAAGGAAATTAGGCATACATTTGCCTAAATATATGTCACGTAAATTTTTTCAATAGGTAGTGACAATAACTAGGTGTTTGCGAAGTTCCTCAATAGACCACGGTATCAACGCGTAGTTATGAAGAGACCAGCGGAATCTTGATCAGATGCTGGCCAACATTCTGCTGCCTAGTTGAAAAGGAGAGGAAGAATAGTTTAATTGAATAACTTAACAACGATTACCGTAGGCTCGGAGGGCTCTTCCCTAATAAGACCATGGACCATAACATTGAGCTCTTTTGGGGTGGTAGCCAACGATCGCGGGATTCGACTGTAGAGACATAAAAAGGGTTACAAAATTCTAGAGTCTGCATGCAGTTACCGGTGGAATCTTTATTACTGTGCAAAAATAAGTTGTATCCATAAAAGTACTATATGTAAGCACTGTTCTGTTGCACATGTCTTGCGCGGTACAGCTAGTTCTCGAGCTTTTTTCAAATGCAGCCGCGCGTCAACGCCTATTGTCCAAGACAAGGAACGTTTCGGTCGCCATTGTCCGGTATGCCCGGCTAACCCTAATCGCTAATGCGGTATCGGCCGGTCTTAGTGCCCTTCTAGCTTTGCCACTCATAGTGCCATGTTATCGTGCTGTGTATAGTGCACTCGATAACGCAGTGTCGAGAATGAGCCCAAAGCACCCCATCGTTTTCTTAATGAAAACCAAGTGGCTCGTTAACCTGCTTTGTCCACCACGGCTTGGTACATACAAGGCCTCGAACTTGTTCGGTGACAGTTGCAGATAATGGCGACCTCCGCTGAACAACTCTGTCCAAGGCTGCCTTATAAGAGGCAGGCGTCCTGTAGGAGGTTATTCGTCTTGCCGTAGCCAAGACTGCAAAGTCACCGGTGTACGGCGACATCTTTTAAGGAATCATTAATGCAAAACCCATAGTCTTATGCGACTTCGTGTATTTCTTCCGTGACCACTCCAAAAATTGCGTAGGGCTTCCCTTTCTAGACCCTTATTATGCGTCTCATAGTAATCTTTTAGACAAAAGGGATCTGACTTTCCTAGGATTCACTACCTTACATCTATTATTAACCCCGAGAGTAGCTGTCAGCAAGCGGAAGACTCGATAGCAAGTATGAATAATTAACACTGATAAAAGCTTTTCTTGAATCTAGAAAAATATTTATAGCGTGTTCTTTTCTTTTCAAGCTTTAACTAGATCCTTTTTAGCCTTGAGCATACGATCTTGCACTTAAATCTTCCAGAGCCGAATTTATAGCTATTCATGTTTTAAATAGATCAAGAAATATTCCCTGTAAGTCACGTAGATGTAAAAATGTATAATCAGATAAGCGAAACAACAAGAGTTCAATTTGATCCGACGAACACAAATACCGTCATAATTCACAGCAGTAGAGACATTTATGATTGTTTCTAAAATACTGACACTTTATTCCACGCGAAAAGTTCGCCACAAAGACTAGCAAATCGATTTCAACATTCAGAAAAATAGATGTTTCTATGAAGCGCAGTATATGATGCTGTAACTGCTCATTTGTGGAGCCCCACAAGCAAAACGTCATTCGAGTGGTGGTCATATTGGATGGGAAATCTATAATACGTTCCATTTCGGGTTTTTTTTCTATTGACAATGGGCTATGGTCTGCATTTCGTGCGCATACTGCATGCCTTTACTGTAGACGCCTTTATCTGTCACCTTGTACGTGTTGTTCCTACTACCAATAAACGTGACGCAGGATCATCAACTATCCTTACTTTTTATAAAAAGATAGCCTTCTGGCTTGTAGTTTTTTTTGTTTGCAACCGTTGGGGGCGCAGAACTAAACTCTTTCATTTGGCCACTTCTGTAAGTCACGTTAAATTTTGCGTTGTCGTCTTATTTTCCTAATTAGTACTGCCGCCCCTTTATTCCCAAAAAAGTGTTTATTTTGTCCATTCTACTACTTCTTGAGTCTTCATGACCCAATAAGGACTTGTAGAATTATTTGGCAGCCGAGGAACATTTAAGATTTTTATATTATCAACCTTCCGCTTTGCGTAACTTTCTTTCTCCAAATATTAAATCATATAAAACAACATATGGACAAGCTTCAAACTGGAACTTTTAACACCTTTAAATTTCCTGCCAATTGGCTTAATGTACGTATGGTTTTTTAGGTTTTAGGCTTTTACGAAACAATAATACAATATGACTATACATAAAACTGTCCAAATGCGTACTTCTTGCAAATCTTGGTGTAAGAAAAAAGTATGAAAGCTTATATACTGAAATATGCCACGGCCTCAATCGTAAGGGATGACGTTAATCATATTTCATCCATATTAAATGTACTCAAAATCTGTAACAGTCATTGTTGTGACTTGTTATGCATTTATGCCTATATTTCTTGTTTACAAACAGCAAACCGGAACAAGGAGGCGGGATTCCGCCTGATTCCAAAAAATATTTTCTGGTCCTTTCTGGTCTAGTTTTAGATAGTGCCTGTACATCTAGTCCGGGAATGCTTTGATGTGCTATGCTGCCTTTAATCACTAGTTTCATCTTAATCTTGGCGGGGCTCGTGAGCGCCAATTCATTAGCGTATGCCACAAAGCATACTCTCGCCAGTGTGTTGAGTAAAGGCGCTTCGTCATACGCGAGGTTCTGCGGTGTTTATTTGTATGTATTCCTGCGGCACCCCACAATGACTTGCTGTCCCTTCTAAACAAATCTCACAGTTACTCGGGCAAGTAGCTGTGGTTAACCTATAGTATGGTCATGGCCTCTTTGCGTCCGGTGAATTCAAGATCATGTCCTGGTGCATCTAATTATCGCAGTTTCAACGTCCAGAAGCATCTGTTGTTAAATAAATCTCTTAATCGACATCGCAGGTAGGTTTCGCCCTGTTTTAATTTCTGATCTAAACGGTCCACAAGCAGCGCTTTGAAAAACTATCCAAATGTTGACTTGCGTAATGACTGTATTTCCGATGGTTTTCCAGGCTTGGGAACGGCCACGGATATGGCCACCCTTTATTTGTTTGAGAGCCGTACTACTGTCAATGCATTGTCTATTGTTTCTAAGATAACCGTATAATTGAGCACTAGTTGCCTTATGACTTGCGGTGTCTTTTTCTTCAGCCTTGCAGTTTTTCTGGCTTTTCAAAAGTCATTGTGGGCTTCTGTAACTCAGCCTTTAGTTAAAGTGTATATTCTTCTTGCCGTGTTAAGCAGCTCTTTGGCTTCTACGATGCATTTTGTTCATTGGCATTTAGGCGCTCGCCGAGTGATCATTGGATGTGTTGCAAGCCCGCCATCTTACAATTATTATTTATCACCTCCATTGACTGCAATCAGTGTTTTAGACTACCTCGCAGTTCTTATCGATAGTACGACCCGGCACATCATTGCTACATCCCTAAGAAAACATTTTGAACAATCAATTTTGGCTTCATCGCGGTTAGACACTACAATTTGTCTAGCTTCTTCCTTCTCTAACATAACCTTTTTACGCTTGACACACCTGTTATATCTAACTTTTATGCCAAATCCATGAGGTTTTGTCTTCCTCATCTGCAGAAGGTAAACTTACGCCCGTACTCTGACCGTTTGGGGGTTCCTACAGGCTAAGTGGAGTGAATAGTTAAAACCAACAAGCTTCAATAACTTTACTCAGCAGATGAACCAAACGATTAAAATTTTCCGACGCATCTGGTATAAACTTGGAGGTTCAGTTATACCAGGGTTTTACGATAATAAATCATCGACTCTTTATTTTAGGATGAGAGCCAATTTGTTCCCGGAGCGTTGATTAGTACATGAGCATCGTACGGCATCTTTGGAGAATGCTTTCCGTTTTAGAAATGTTCGACCAGGAGCTGTATAGGTCTAAATAACTTCAGGAGATTTTAGATGTTGTTTAAGTACCGTCTTGTACGGACGCACGTCGGTTGAGTCGTGTCTCTGCACGAAATTTCAGTATTTCTATTGAGGTCAGTGCAGAATTTTTGTCTATTGGTGATTTCCCTGACTCCTAAACAGGACAAGCGGATAAAGCGAGTGTTTGTCCCATTCGGCCTCGGCGACAACCAGGGAAAAGGTAAGTTCCTGTAGTATCGTGTACTGCTAACGACTGGGGAAAGTAGCTTGAGGCTTGGAGATTGCGCTATCTAGGTACGGAGATGTTAAGCTCTCAGTGACAGGAGGAGAGAAAAAGAGGCGTCATAGTCAATTCAGGAGTAGCCACAAAGCTATTGGATCATCTTTCCTCATATACCACTGACGCCGGCTAAGGATTAGATTATTCTTAGGTGGAATTGGAAAGAAAGTCACTCACTTATGTTTCTATTTCCATTTAAGATTTGTGGAGGGGTGACCCAATAGATGCGGATGCAGTCAGAATCACTACCAGATTGGTGAAAAGGGTAACGGAAGAGGTGCGCTGTAAGTCAGTGATTGCCGCGATTTACTTCTCCAAAGGGAGGCGGCCCGTAGAAGTCCGCAAGGCACTTAAACTTGATAGGAAGTTTTTGCACGAAGAACGGGTCCACCGTGCGGTAAGGCCGGACACTAATTAAGAACAGCTAGCACCATTGAATTTGAAGTAGAAAATCAAAGAAGACAGAGATTTTTCCCACGCTCTAAAGGGGTTGATAAGTTAAGCTGGGAAACTAGAAGCTAGAGTTGGAACCGTCACTAAAAATAGGGACAGCGAAGGAATGCATATAGCTGAAGAGGTAGAGGCGTTACAGCTAAGATGGAGGAGCAAATTAAAGCAAGGAAAGGATGTGCATAGCAGAGTTGGCGATCTGACAGTTGATATCTGGCGCAGTAGCAAAGAGATCAGCTGGGCATGTTGGAAAAGATGTCACTTCTACGGAGCCAACGACTATGCGGTTAAAGGTCTCGCTTGTTCTGGTCAACACTACGTGGGCAGTGGCATGACTTTAGCCGTAAAATAATCAAAATGGGCTCTCGGTGGAATTATGTTAGGGACTGGGTCAGATCGATTATTTCTATCAATTCAATTAAAGGAAAAGGCCAATGAAGCTTTGCCCACCATAGAAGAGTGGATGAGCGACATGGCTATGTACGCGGCTGCAGTATGGGCGGACCGGTATCAGAGTATCAAAGTTATCTATACAGAATTGAGAAGCCCTCAGCAGACGTGGGCTTACACTGCGAGCAGGGCGTTGTTGGCGACGTTTATGAGGGAAAAGAGGCCATGAAGTCTTTTAGGAAACGGGTTCTAAAAGCCACAAGAATAGCGCAGAATCCCATGGCGGATCATGGTTTGGGGGACGCAGCAGGGTAGACGGCTCGGTCTCGCTGCAACCGATGCTTCCCTTAGCTGACTAGACAGGGCAAGTATTTTTCCCTGTATAGATATTCGAAGTAATACGATAGGGTTAAGGAAATTTATTTCAATTAATTATAATTTGAGCATGTATGATTTGAGCAAAAAATGAAATACAGATTCTTGGATATTCTTAGCTGTGTTACGCCTTTTTTGAGTAAGTGCCGGATACCTATGCCATTGTGGAGTTCGAGCCTCTTAAAATACTAAATTGAACCACTTAGACCTTAGACGTTCGTTTTTAATCTTTGACTAGAAACTTCTATTTATTTTAGGGAGGTATCTACTACGACGTAAAAACAATATACCATTATTGACGAAAACATTTCCCTAGGATTTACGGATGAGCAATCCGAAAATATTTAGATTTTCTTATTCACATCAAACATATTTTACGTAATTAGCGAGATTGATATGCTTAGTGAATGTTTCGACTGTTCGATCGTCATACGAGGATTTTTTAGAATAAGTATTATTTTAAAACAAGTCCGAATCAAAGATGTACAAATATGTGTATATGTTATTTAAAAAAATAGCATACAAATGTAAATATTAAAAATAATTACGATCGGTGAAGACTATACACCAACGAAAAACGAATTGTATTAGTTTCCCAACAAAAATAAGGCTAAAAAATCTCAATCACAAGCGGTTTTATGGATGTTTAAAGGATTTTTAAAAATCGTATCAACGTGACTGGGTGTTGACGGGCCATTATTTACTTACGAACTGATGCACTCCGATATGACAGACAGCGAGTTTAAGGTTATGTCTATTCATCCAATTTGCTTCACAGTTTCGAAAACCCTGTCTTTAAAAACCTCGACAACCAGAGATCATGCAAATTCTCTATGGGCTCTACTCCATCCATTTGGGCACTCTTAGCTGTACGGGTTTCATAGAACGAGACTATGATGGAGGTTCGCGGAGTCATGAAATTCTACACAATTAATCTACCTGTACATCTTGTAATCACCAAGATCCTCTAGAGTAAACCTCCTCTGCTGCTATCGTCTCTAATATACGTCCTAATGTTGTTTGACTATATTTTTCGCGTCCAGTAGATCGACGAGGCAGAACGTTTATTACTAAATTATAGATATAAAATTCTGAGTGGATGAAAACCGGCAAATGCTTCCATTTGATGACCTGCTCTAATAAATGAAAAATTCGATCACTTGCTCTCAAAACTACGTTAATTTTAGTAAACCAACCCAAATGTCGTATAAAAATGCAAAGTGATGTAGGCCAGCTAACGATAACTATTAATGTTTGGAACTAACTTATTATTTCACGTTATGTAAGTGAAGGGTAGCTCACGAAAATGGGAATGTTTAAAAATCATCAAATGAACTTTGATGACTTTAGCAATGATGTGACTCGTCATTATTTTTGGTCAAAAATCAAGCCCGGAACCTTTTTCTACATCAACCTGAGTTAAACGGGCGCCCGTCGGTGCTCATTTTTCTATTATAACCATTAGCGCCTAATCCGCGTGTCTGCATGATGTCGTCTCATACAGATATCCCTATACATACGCGTAAATCTAACTAAATCAAGTTAATGCTTCGTATACCAACCTTTGTTATCTCTAATATGCATTTAATTGCCCTTCTGTAGATTATTTTCTGTTATTATTAAATCGGTGTTTAAAACTTAGAGACAAGTGTGTAAATAATTTCACTCAATTTTTTCTACGTGTTATTCAAATAACGCCCGCACACATAAGAGTTCCATTAAATACCGTAGTACTAGGCACGATAGTTTGCTGGATTTATATAGAAAAAAATACAAGCACGATTTTTTGATTTTCTAAACATCCTTACTGGTTTTGACGCTTTATATGCCATTTTCAAAAATTCTATTATAAAGGATGACCCAAAAACATTGCATGATATTAAGCATTCATAAAATCACTCGGTCGATATTTTCAAGCTTATCCTTATTTTTCGTTTTCTTCGTTACATAGCTGATATTGATCGCGACTGTTTTCAAAAACATCTATTTATATGCCAATTTTTAAAATAACATACACCCTCACATTTCACTTGCGTTTTTTTCAGAAAAATATTCACAAACGAGAATGCGCGCGGAGAGCGTAAATAAAAACATTTGCTGGATTTATACGCCAAAAAGTAAAACATGCTCTTTTGGCGTATTTAAACTTACTTAAACTAAATTTCTTTACTTGTCTTGACATGAATGGCTATTAAAAAATATTTTCGTCCTGAAGATCACTTTGACATCAGTCGAGCGTAAGAAAAATTGAACAAATCTCAACCACAGGTGATTTATATGACTACTCGAAGTTTTTTCATATATTTTAAATAACCTTTGCAACGCTAACAGCAGCATCACTTCAATGATGTCACTGCTTTTTTATACAGTGACGTCGACAGATAGACGCCGCGTATACTGGGAGCTTTGAAAGTACAAACCATGTATCTTTTTGGCGGGTGCACGGCAGTTCGGAAATAAATTCTAACTTCGATTTACATGAAAGCTTTGACTTAGGTAGATGTGTGGCGGTCTTGCTATTCCAAGCCATGGCGAAATCAGGTAATTTTGCTCATTTTTTGCTTGAACTTGTGTTGGAAGTTACCGTATACTTCGGTTTTCAGCAGCTGGAATTGAGGTTAGCGATCCTCGACGGAATGCTTTTCGGTCAATAAATAAATGTGAAGATTCATTGTCGATATGTGTACACTAGCATCTAGTTGCCCCAAATACATCACAGTCAGCTAGTCTCATATCCGTCGTATTGCGTAGGACGCCATCGGCGCAATTTTAACGCTGAATAGATATACACCGTTGAGCTCGGTACCTTGGTGCATTCGTATGCGCCTTGCGATTGGAGGACACACGTAGGTGCACGGGTTCGATCCCCGCCGGTGCACATTTACATTTATATGGGGTCCGTCTTACGTATGCAAAAACTGCTACCGTGGACGTTAAATGTTGGCTGATGGTCAGCTCTTAAAAAGATAAAATAGACTGGAGGAGACACGTAGATGCACGGGTTCGATCCCCGCCGGTGCACATTTACATTTATATGGGGTCCGTCTTACGAAGTAATGCCGAGACACGTAGGTGCACAAGTTCGATCCCCGCCGGTGCACATTTACATTTATATGGGGTCCGTCTT
>MNPL01001713.1:52549-70067 GCA_002081605.1 Tropilaelaps mercedesae
CTAAATGTTGGCTGATGGCCAGCCTTGAAAAAAATATTATAGATTTGAAACAGAACAAAAGTAGGAGTATAAATGATAATTATTATTTGTACTATTATAGATATCACCATGATACACCACATTATAAAAAACAGGAATTTTTTAACTGCCCGAGTTGTGTGAAACTTTGTTCGTCTTTGGCGGTTACGACTACATTACTAAATTTCAGTAAGGTAAATTCAATGCTGTTCTCGAAATATGTAGTAACAAACAAAAGAGTGCTATCCGAAGCTAATGTTTGTATAATCGTAATTAAATATATTGCAAAATGGCTTAGGTTTCAGGGATGTACTTGATCACCCCAGAACTAAAGGCTTAAATATTTACGCACTGATCGTAAACAACGTTCAAGATATCGCTCTGAATTTTTCTAAAGATGTAAGCAACTTGAAATATTACGAAGGTTACTTCTACTATTTATGTATCTGCCTGAATTTAGGTCGTGCTCAAGTCTCATTGGGACAAGCTAGTTTTGTTCTGTAGTAATTGATTTTGATATAACTGATTCGTTTTCGAAATTGGATAGATCAGTTTCATTCATGAAATGACCCCAATTGTACCAATTGTACCTCTATACAAAACTGCATTTTAATTGCTACCTCTCCATTTGAAGCTTCACAGTTATGCCTACAGGGACTCTCTTTTTAGCAATAACACCCAATGTTTCATAACCGCCATCCACTTCCACTAGCAGTGGTCCATTAGTTTTAGCTAATTTACTTGCGGTCTTACTAGCTTGTCAGCAACGCAGCCACGTCGACATAGCTCTGTCTGGACTATGACTAAGCGGTTATCACTGTATCATATTTGTAGCGTATAACTCTATGAATATCTCGTGGTGAATTCCGATCCCACAAGGCTAACCGGCACATTACTGCAACCGCAACCGTGGCGCACCGATTCCGACGAAGAACCCGATATGTGCGTTGTGCAGCGGAACATTCAGACCAACCTCTCGGCCGCAGATGAATGGTTCCCCCAGGACTGTCGCCGATGTACAGCTTAGAAGCCGTTCATGGGCCTCGTGCATATATAGAGAAGGATGGGCGGGAAGCTTCTATGCTCTAGTGACCAGTAGTGCTGGCAGACGTAAAACGAACAGTACGTAGTGCACAAATCGGCTTCGGTGGACTGTTGCACTTAAATGCCACCTCTACCGGTTGGCCATCACCCGACCCGCGTCGGCCGTGCAAGCATGATCTAGCCTCCGGCAGGCTGGGTTAACAAAGCCCGAGTCGACACGCTTGTGCGGGTCACGTACGTCATGTGTTTTTCTCTCTACCCCTTAGCTTTTATTCGAATAATATCACGGTGCTTATCTCATCCGGCCTTTTCTCCTTAATTCTCTTAAATCCGTGAGCCATTAATTCATCCCCTCCACAAAAGCACCTTCATTTCAGCAAACCGATTGAACTTATGAATCTTTAATGACGCAGATGGAGTGTTTCGCTTCGGTAATATTACGCTTTCATCAAAGCGCGCTTACTGCCCCCATCCAATGCATTTATGAAATAAGGGTACTGGCCAATTTGTCTATACCAAGTGCCTAGTGTGCATCCATTTAATGACTCTGAACAACGTACGTTTGATACAGCTGCTGTTAACAACGGTGGATCCGCGAATTTACGAATGTTAAGTATGAATATTTTGCGGCTCCACTTGACAACTAGCCGTTTGACCTCTCTGTGGCTCGGTCTAGTGACCCTGTCAATCCAAAGTATTTATTTGTAGGAGCGACATAACTAAACTCTGACCACACGCGGAAACATATACATCTATTGTCTCCGCCATCAAACGCATAACAAAAGCGAATCACAGAAGTCGAGTGCATCAACAGACACTCGCGATGCGCATAGCGAATATAGCTAAATTCTTCTATATGGAAACATGAGTCGACCCGTCTGCAAAAAAGCGTATACCCACCGAGAAGACACTCATAAATACACAATTACTAAATGTGCTTCCTAACTACTGAGACATTTAAATTGAACGAATACTATATCCTGGAACGTCAAGCCTATGGGCAGCGAATCACATATAATAACATGCATTCAACTCATGTACTTTCAGATGCCCATATAATGAAAAACAATTGCAAAAGAGAACGGGAAATAAACAAGCTGCTACTAGACATATACGTAGAGTTTCCGGTCAGTATTTCAAAATTCTATGAAATGTGGCAGCTACGAGATAAATGTACCATATTAGGTATGCCAGAAATACCTTGTACGACCGCATTGTAGCGCCAATAATGCGTAAAATTATTGCACGTGGACCAAATGAAGCATGCTACACTATTTCTCAAATTGTGTAGGGACGGCGTGTTTTCTAGGTTACACCTATTACAGAAATATGAGAAAGGGTATCACCGATAATGGGTAACGAAGTCGGTGGACGAGCCTGCGACGAGTTTGCTCCTAGTCAGTGGACTTTGATTGTGCTTGACATAACAGGATTAGACGTTGAAGGGCACATGCTTTTATTGTATTAAAGTCAGTGAAAGAAATATTGGAATAATGAAGCTGATAATACAGACATTTGTGCCTGTGTAGCTCCAATGTGCGTAACGTATGCATAAATATGTTTATGTACACGTTTAAAAGTCCGTCACGGGTGCATTAATAATAGTTTCTCGTTACGAAGATATAATTTACAGTAGATGAACTAGATTATTAAGTCGGTAAGGTCAAATACACATCAACAAAGCAGTGAACTTTAACCAATTTAAACTTGATGTTTCCAAATTAATTGAATTCATGTAACTTTTTTGGTCATCAGGCTATTATGAGCCAGTATTGTAAGCTTTCTATGGGTTTTTGTTGGTTTTCGGTTTGTTCTATGCTTGTACTCTTACCTGTACATTGTACAGTAAGCTCACATATAAATGCGTAGACAAAGTATACATGTAAATCGCAAAAATTGCGCAAGTTTTCTTGTCAAATACGTAGAGACCCGAAAAGGTTCTCTTGCAATGTGTCGCCGTGAAGCTCGATTTATTCGCTCCCGTGTGAAACAGAAGTAAAATCACAACTGCCGAAATATGGTAACAGCGATTGATATGCAAACATTTGGTCTGCACTGTACCCCATTATGCTGATATTACTTCACCAAAACCAGCGGCGACTGACGTCACTGCCTGTCAGGAAAAGTACAAAACCGCTGCGCAGTCCTCTAAAACCCGTGAGTAGTATAAGCTGGCATAGCAAGGACAAGGATAGGACCAATGAATGCATAATAACCAGAATACGTAGTGTTGTAGCCTTACATGTACCCATTAAGGGCTAATGAAACCTCACATGAAGTTCGTTATTAAACCGATTGCTTTCATGAAATGATTTTTCATTTTTCGGCATTCGTGCTGCCTAAATGTGATTAAAGACTAACGTAGTCCTGTAGCCGTGGATCACATCGGTGAAAAGCGCCTGAAACAAGGCTTTAATAAACAAAGGAAAATATTTTAAATTTAAGATTAAAAAAAAAATTAAAAACCTATGCTTTAACATGAATTCGTACTCAATTGAACTCAATTGACAGCAGAGATAAGCCAAATAGTTAAAAAGGAAATTATCGTGAAGTTGTATATAAACTATTCGCCACGTATCAGAAAGTTGACTCCTAATGCATAATAATGCCAATTTCGTCCAGTTTAATTTTTCTTCTGTTTTCAGTCTTAGTCTGGATTCGTACTTACGGCATAAAACCACAATTATACAGCCTCTTTAGCTTAACGGTTTCATTCTTGAATTTGTTGGACGGGTGGTAAGTCGAGACTATATCAAAGGATCATCAATGAATTTTCATTGACCCTATTCAAGTAGAAGACGATTGGAATCTGAAAAAAAAGGTAAAGGAGTCTTACGAGACTGACAGTCTCAACTGTTGTGATATGTTTGCCTTTCCTAGCAGCTGGGCGATGATGAACACCGAACTTGAATGTAAAAAGAAATTGACTCGATTTATTTTGATTGTTAGTTCAACTTTTGTGCTAAGCATTTGTTATATATTTGATAGATATGTGTGTATCGAAACATCATGTTGTAAAACAGCCGCATTGTTTCGGTATATATATATATATATATATATATACACATATATCGATCCAACTTGGTTGTCTTGCAACATTATGTGTAGTCGTCTAGTTCCAACAAAACGTTTTCACATATCGGACTTCCATTACATAACGAGTACAGATACGGGACTCTTAAAAGCGCCCGCTTAGTATGCTGTACGCATAGAAGAATTTAGACAGTGTTGTAGAATTACTCAGCCTGTATAGCTATCACCATAGCGTCAGAGATCTGTTGGGACGTATCAGTAAATTCGTGGAATCTCATCGACGACTTGTGTGGCCTTGCTGAAGTATACATTTATAGATGTAGTAATAATAAGTCACCCTGAACAATTATTTTTTTAGAAAGCTTATTCAAACTTATCCGTTATTTCCCATTTGTTTAAGTGAGGATGGCTTAATGAGATTATCAAATGTGTATGTGGGAACCGAAACTTTGCGAGTTGCACCTACAAACGGTAACGGATATGGAAGTAACGGAGAGCAGGGACACTAGAGATGAGAGAAGTAGAACTTGAAAGCACACATTTTTTGATTTCATTGGATATTCACGAGTATTTTGAGAAATTCAATATCTCTAGGAATTCCCTAGGCATACCTTGGAAGCCGTGTAAACGCTGAGCTTTCTTATGTTTAGAGCTAGCTTGAAATGAGACATTATTGCAATTCATTTTGATTTACTGATTGACTCTATATATATACAGCTAGTCCGATCAAACATTAAATTTTCAGTCTTAATGTACACCCTTACTGCAATGATGTTTAGGTACCAATTTCGTACATATGTAAGTAAATACGTAGTTATTCATCTATAGATATATGTGTTTTAAAAAGCTATCGTTCCTGTTACCATTAACACAACTCTATACGATGAGTGCACCTTGTAACACTTCAAAGAAGTCTTCATCTTTCTTCGGCATAAATTTTCTTATGGGTCAGTGTCCGTATTTAAACATTGAAGTGTGGTATAGTTGTGTCACCCTGTCTGTCAGTTATTAGGTAGTTGAGCGAGCTAGAATTATTTTTTTCGCTAGCTTTCGTACCAAATAACGCTGTTAATTATCAGGAACTACACGGATGAAGCTGCACCAATGGCCATAAGGAACAGCCATCCAGAAGAAGCAGGTTATATAAGAATTATGGTAAAAAGTCAACGTAAACCCAGCGATTGCTCAGCAGGTCTTTAGCATATGTCGAACGGCATCGCCAATCTCACGGAGCGCAGTCATTCTTAGAGCCTACCATAACAAAATACTGTCATAATACGTCACGCGGCACTCGCTGCGTTTCGAAATGCTCATAATAGGCTTACCTGTTACTAGCGTATATTGAAATAGTCTTAATAGTCTAGCATCTTTTATTTTGCTTCACACTTCATAATATATCCCAATAGAAATGTAGTAGTAGTAACTGATAATAGCAGATATCGTCGTGTAGACTTGTGTAATTACAGGTCGATATACTGATAGTACTATTATTATTACGAAATTGTTTATTACGAACAACAAAAAATTCAAAGAAATGTGCATTCAACAAATTTCTCGGTGAGAAAGTTCACCAAAAATCATATGCGAGCAGTGCTTACTATTTATATAATAATAAAAATTTTTAGATGTTTAAAAACTCTGCATTTATAGCATAAACATTTATTCAAAGTATTTCTAGTCCGCTCCAGTTGGAGGTAGTCCAGATGATCCCTATTTCTTACGAATGACTGCTCCGAGGCTAGTCTATTAATGGAAATCGGCCGGTCGATCAGAATCGGTCACGAAATAATTTACACCAATAGTATCGCCAAATGATCAGCCACTGATTAGACGGCGATCATCCAGCGATTTAACCAAGTAGCGACAAACATTAAAAAACACTTGAAACGTTATGGGCAGGTGCTTCAACAGATATATTAACCCACTAGGCTACTTAAATACAAACAAAACATTCGTTTTCTTTTGCAGCTAAAACACAGTTTTAATTGACAAGAGCCATACGGAAGCCAATTCTAAAACGTTTCAGATGCGATCAAATAGCTCTTGTGTTTGCGATATTTAATATTGCAAAATAATTGTAGTTGAGCAAATTCGCCGTTTGCAAAT
This sequence comes from Tropilaelaps mercedesae, assembly GCA_002081605.1. Classification (NCBI taxonomy): domain Eukaryota; kingdom Metazoa; phylum Arthropoda; class Arachnida; order Mesostigmata; family Laelapidae; genus Tropilaelaps; species Tropilaelaps mercedesae. The sequence continues at coordinate 58,751 of MNPL01001713.1, forward strand.
AACGCATTAGAAACACTGCGTGTGGTACATGGAAGACTAATCAAGAAAAGGCTTGAGCTTATTTTCATAGAGACAAACTAAGGTGGATTGTACAATGTATACGACGAACACACGGTCAGAAAATAGGTCTGCTGGGCAGCTCTTCACTAAAGCCACACCACTTACCTCGTCCACTGACAACAGTTAGTTACATACGAGATTAATGAGCAAAGCAGTGCTGAAAAATTACCGCACAGGCAAAAAGGTGGATTCTTTCCGCTCGTTTCTTATCAAAAGTGGGAGATTAGTTTTTAGAGATGGCATCATATAGAAAATAACCTAAGAGAACACAAGAAAAATGATACAATTAAAAATTAATTTCACAGATCCCTTCTTCGTATATTGTCAAACTCCCTTATACGCTATTGCACTACGCTGCTACGATTATGGGCTTGTATGCTCGAATCCCCTTTTTCTACCTTTTCACTGTTTAGAGAGACACGCGTGCAGGTACTGTTGTTAAGCGCTTCCTCTTTCTCTTTACTCATCCATTTCCTATCTCTCTTTATTTATCTATCTCTTTATCATTTTCCTTTGTATTCTCAGTATTTTCGGTCATATTTTAACGCCCCTTTAAGAATGAGCAATCACCTGCCCCGTCGTTTATTTGGCGAACACCACCAGCATCCGTTATTATCAAATATATAGAAAACATATTATATAGTGCAATCTTCTTTCATCTGAAACACCTAAAATCGATTTTAGCATAGAAGAGTCAAGCAAGCGTTGTTGGCCTCCCGATGGACAGTGCCCGCTTAGCTCGGCAATGTTCGCCACTACACCGTTTGGTTCCCTCAACAGCTCTTGCAACTCCAGGGAATAGATGTCTCGAATACAAAACACCTACTCTAGCCTAGGTACGCTTATAAACAAAAGTACTATTTCTTGAAACCTTGCTAAGCTACTTAATTTTTTTATGTATGTTTACATCCAATCATGAGAGTACAGAATTTACATTTTATATAGGTGGGCTTTCTGCGTTAAGTTCAATACAATCATAGCCAAGTCGGCTAATAAACAAAAATTAAATACGTCAGTTCTGTTATAAATGCCGTCGTTAGCCTTTTAATTCATGAATTTTCGTTGATCGATCTTTGAGTTTCTTAGTCGATCAGAGATTCTTCACAATGATTTAATAATTTATCCCGTAGTTGATGATGTACGAAATAATTCGTCCTTTGAAGTGTTTCACGATAATCAAACGTCCGATGTCTTTTCTTGGTGCTGCTATGATCAACAAATAATTCTGGACAATGATTTTAAAATACGCATTTACTTCAAATATACTTTAAACAACTACCGACAGTAAAAAAAAGAAATTATCTCAAACGTGAAAATTTTTTTTAAGGCATCAATTATTTCATCTTTCAGTAATATATGCCTTTTACTATTTATATTAAATGTCAGGATTTTCTATTTTAGCAGAAGTCCTTGTTTTTAGCTTATCTCACGTATTCATGCTTTTTGATAACAGTACCAAATAGCGATTATGTTTGTCAATCACTATCTGTAAGGCTCCTTGCCATGAAGTGATACGTTTTAACCACATTGCTCGCATCTGCATATATTCATAATGGTTGCGCCACAGTATTGGAAAGTGGAAGACTCTATGGCGCTTCATAGCGATAAACGAGAATACAAAGTGTTTAAAAAAACCTTTAAAACCCAGGTTATTTAACAGCTGAACTCTCCGTGTTATGCCTTTTTACGGCGATAGGCTACAGCAGTAGACCACCCAACGTTTGGAAGTGAAATTTGCTCGAACAATCTGCACGTTACTCGCAAATTACATTTACATACTTGCACTACGCAGGATTATAGTTTCGATGGGTAGATAGGGCCTACATACCAAGTTGTTTTCATGGCTAGACCCGCTTATCTATGTTATTTTTTTGAAATTTTAAACGTCAGTTGGGTAGGTGGTTCTTTTTAATATATATATACATATATATATATATATATATGTATATATATATAACTTGCTTGAATATACAAGGATAGAATTTGTAGGTGAAAATATAGATTTAAAACAAGACTTCATAATTTGAGAGCTCGAACGTGCCCGACTACAACATTTCACAAAATAATACGAGGTCGTAGCGGGTTGAAAAATGCAGGACATTGACCGCATAAAATTGCGGTTCGATATAAAATTTAGTTATTTATACTCCGTTTGACTCACTGTCATGAAAACCCGATTATTCACCAAGTAGTCTTGATCTTGTTAGCCTGCAGCTTTTCATTCTAGGCGCGACACATGTTTGGCGGGATATGAAGACGGGCTACAAATACAGGCCATCCTACGTCTAATCCATCCGTACGGCTTGACCAGTACAAAATGCTGGTCGATTTAGGTTATAGTAGTAGCGCGTGGAAATGCTTATGGTCTGAGGACGCATAAAATCACTCAGCTCGCAGCGGATAGAAAATGGCTTCTTGCTGCAGATAGTGCTGTCCGTAAAGAGGCTATAGCTGTACTAGTTAAAAGCAAAAACAAGTGTTGGTGGAAGCTACTAGAGGACGTTGAAGAGGATTCACAAGCAAGACCGCCTGGACAAGGGTCAGGACACTGCTCCGCATTAATCTGGCTGTCAAGACCAAAATTATAATTCGTTCCTTACCCAAGCGGACCTAAAGGGAAGCGCTTAATGTAGAATTTCGCGGCACACGACTCTTTGTCCAACTCACAGTATATGAAGGCAGATTAGTGCTCGTTGTCATCTATCAAGTGGCCTTCAGCGCGTCATATGTACGCTGCAACAGGTTTCCGACGCAGTATCTTTTTCCAATAATCATACTAAGCGCGACGAACCAAGGGACCAATGTGAAATTTTAACACGTCATTGGTTTCACCAGCTTGTATACAACTGTTCCTGTTGTTCGCATAATTCGTTACTAATCTAATCCAGATTAATTAACAGTATGTCATCCACAGGTGAAGCTATATTACAGACCTTACGTAAACGCATTATGTCGAATATTGTCGGTACAACTTTCACAACGCATAAATTTCTAACACATTTTGAGTATGGCCAAAGTTTCGTTTTTCTTACTTTAGTTTAACGTTTTCTTTCGTATTTCTTATTGGTGGATGACTAGATATTCGTTGTTGGACGACTGGCTAGTATAAGCTGCCTGTTGCATTTGAATTGCATTTTATTGTTGACAGTAATTTATCTTAGAAGCGTTATTTTTGCTAACTGTGTCACTCTTTATTAACAACCGGGCAAAGTGCCAATTTAACGGTTGGGGTTGAGGCTCAAATGAGATCGGACTCCACATAAAATATTGACCAACTCACATTTATTTATGGAAAGGCATATTCAGTTGTCGCGTTCTCAAATCCGATTGCCATTAATCTAAAAGGAATAATCCTTTCAAAAAGGATTTCATGTTCCCGGAACATGCAAGATTGCTTTTCGAAGACATTCTAACATTTGCAAGAGAAACAGATGATGTAAGAGGTTAAAGACAGCGTCTACACCTACATATTCTCAATTGCGTCGGACTTCTTCTGATAAAAATGCGTCCGTGCGAGTTCCATTGATCGCGACTTACGAAAGCCAAGCTGGCACGTCAAAGAGAAGCTAGCAAATCGAAATGCATCCCCGCTATGGTAAGCACAAGCTCCTAGAAAATTTTTGGTAAGTAACCGCGTAGGAACATTGGTCGATAGTTAACAGCCCGAATACTCTCTCATCTGTTTTTGTAGGAAATTATCTTTGCACGCTTTAATTTGTCAAACAATAAGCCACTGTTAATGGACCGGTCGATAATGCTAGCCAGCGCACACAGAGCCCTAGGCGGAACTTCTCAATAGTCGGCTCAGAACATTGGTGACCGCGTCAGTCACAGTATCTTCATAAATTATTTCAACCTCAAGCACTCTAACTAATCAGCTAGCTTGAAATAGGCAAGTAGCCAACTTAATGCCAGTATTTCCCGATATTCGGTTTAAATGAGGGATTTTTCTGCAGTGAATTCGATGACAGCAAAATGTCTGTTGGTTTCACCGGCATTATTTTGAAGATTCTGCAGCCATTGGGTTAAGCCCAGAATAAAGGTCAAGTATGAATGGCGGAATAGTACGGGATTTGCATCTACTACAGGATCCCCCAATTAACTTCACAGTTGAGATGGTATTCTGTTGGAAATGTTTCTGTCACAGCAATACAAAATTTTGAACGATTATAACTGCTCTGAACGCTCAGAAAAAAATCGTGCTTCAATCGTAACCAGATACGTGACGTAAATATAACCTAAACAAAATTTTCCATAAATTAAATATGTGCGCAGAGCTTAATCTTGTTGTTTGAGTAAACTAAATAGTAGTATGTCGTTAACATACACAATTTTTATTAAATTTTTTATTATTAAACTTGGGCACCATTATCAGATTTTTTTCGGTATCTGCTGTTATGGGGATATGTGGAGAAAATTGTGTTCATTCGAGTAAATTCCACTGACGGCTAGTGTTTTACTCGGTGCTATTACAAAGATTGATTGTCAATTCCATAATATGGCAAACCTTAGTCTTGACAGCAACAGTAGAAGAAATGCTAAATTCAACTGAAATGCTAAGTTCAACACAAGCAACACAATACTTCCCTTCCGAGAGGCTCGTCTTGCGGTGTGCGAGATCTATATCGGACTACCTGCTTGATTCGTCCATTTTGTTTTCCCTTACACATACGGCTATCCTATATTGATTTCGGTAGTCGAGTCCAAAATATAAAATACTTTAACACGGCTATTGTCAAGCTTGTTGGCACTGGTGGCAACAATTCGAGCTTGGTTACCTGCCGCGCCGGGTGAAGCTTTTAAAAGAAAATTCTACATCCTAGCAGCTGTGAACGTTTAGGAGGTCGATTGGTAAACCTTGGTCGCCAGGCTAATCAATGGCAAACGCCACACTGTACCTGAACCCCACGCAGCAGGGAGCCCCGCAGACAACACCGAAATGCCGCTGACTCCCGAGAGATGACAAAATGTTAGCTGCTTTCGATTCTTTTAACATAGAAGTAGCATTTGTTTTGCGATATTTGACTAAATTCACCTTGGTGTTTAGCACCTACATAGGTTGCGACATAGATACTCGATATTTGTTTTATTTTTTTGACTACCGCCATAGTGAAAAAAGGTAAGTATTTTTCTATTAGAGGTGTGAAACTCGGAAAATATCGTTCATTTAAACCATTACGTGAATCTCAAATTGAAGCCACGGGTGTCTTCAGTGGGGTTTGTGCCGTGTTACATTAAATAAGAGCAAGGTATGAGACCTCTGTAAGGGATGTTAAAGATTTGAGAAATTCTATTTGTTCTATTTTATTATTCTAAATTATTAAGAAAATGATGCACTGAGGACAAATCATAAACATCGGTGACATAATAATATTAGTACCTTTTAGATCTGATAGTACCAAGTATGCTCAGAGTTTTAAGATTTTCGTTGAAGAACATGCTACCTAAAACCAATTATTGTTGCCAATACGTTTGGCAATGTTTAAGCCAGCTCGACACTTGTGGTGTATACAAATGGTATCGTCTAACGTCAATACTCAGGGCAATGATAACTTGGTCAGGGACTAGTGACCTTTCTAGGTGTATATATCCCTTTGTTACGTTTCTTAAACTACCGGCCTCATAATCACAGTCATGATTAGAGACGTCTAGCAGATCGAAAACCCTTTAGAAAGATAATTGCTGGCTAAGGTAAGAGTCAATACAACTTGTGCAGCAAACCAACTGAAGCTCGTATATAAATATATATGCATTTTATTTGTCATCTCTTTACGAAATCTTTTTGATATCAGAGGTTTGGACTCTTTGAAAACGGCAGCAGGTATCTTGTGCTGCATTATAGCTACTAATAATATTATTTCCTTGTCCCTATTTTATTCTATGCCATTATTCTCATTTGCATTATGATTAGTCTTCCCCTTCACCGACGTCCATTCCACGCACATCAATAAAAACTTCACATTGAGTACAGCCGGCTAACAATCGGTAATAAATTTAAACGCTTGAGGGTTTATATATAAAATCGCTTACTCCTACTTTTAATCGTAGTTTTTTTATTGGGATTGAGGCTCGGCTTTCGGTTTATTTCTTACTATACTTCCTCCTTTTTACTATACTTCCTTTTACTATATTTTTTCCTATACTTTCTTTATGATCTTATTTACATATTTATTAATATCTATGTTCACTAAATTAATGTAGTGCATACTGATTTGCATTGACATAGCAATCAAATAATTTTTCAATGGTTTATGCGTCTCTTCCATGCGGTACTCACAAGCGTCTCCTTGAGCCCATAAATCTGACAAAACTTTTTAGGGCTTCATTCATTCTAACTACTCTTACTCAGCTTTGGTTATTTTCAGTCTTTTGGTTATTTCCTTTTTGTAGACAACTTCTTCACTTGTAATGCAAACGCTTAGGCATCTATATAGGAAAGTATTCTTAATTATTATTATTTTAATTATCTCTTATGTTCCTTTACACATTTTTCCTCATTGGATATCTGGCGCAGTCCCGAGGACCGTACAAATTCATGCTTTTCAGTGCTGTTATATATGTTTCACGCCTCTCTACATATTTGAGTGTCTACAATGGTACAATACGTATGTTCTCTTAACGGAAATGCAAACTCGCATTTCGAAAAGTACTGACGAAATCCAGCGAACTCGAAATGAAGGAATGGCTTGGAAAGTCTAATTGGGAAGTCAATAGTTTTTCTGTAAATTATAGGTCACTACCGCTTTTATCTTAAAAAGCTGGAGTTTGTTTGTGAAACTGTTAAAATATTAATATAAAGCTACTCAGATTTGTTCGAAACGCGTAAGAAAATGCATTGAAATCTGTTTTAAGGTATGAAGAAAATTTATGGGTTTAACACAGTTTCCGTATAAACTTGACTATATTTCGCTATTGCTAGCCAAGCGTTATTGAAAAGGCCCAGTTGAATCACTTGTGGGTGTCAGAAATCGACAGAACGATAGCGTTTACATAGGCCAAACGAAAGACTGTTGTAGATAGCTGTAGACATATAAGCATTTGCACTCAAAGTGGAATTTCTTAGCAAATATAACGGCCAAAACCTTAAAATGGCATACCTTTGTAGGTAACATGTGCTCATGACAAATATGCAATAAGTAGTCTGGAATGAATATCACCGGTGCAGGCTGGGTGATAGTTCAATTCTTTATTTTGTACATACATATATATTTTATCAAGTCAATCTGTTTACATACATATAAAGTCAGTGACGAGTTCTTACTTTTCAAAAGTATGGTGCTTATCTTCTGAATCTTTGTATAAGTAAACTGTATACGCAGATTCGGTGAGACTGGGGAAGGGAATACCATTTTACGGCCAATCAGAGGCATGTTGGTTTGGAAGAGAAGCAAGTACTGTTGAGCTTAGCTACATCTCGGTCAATCGCGTAATAGCAGTCTTGGCCTGGCCGATTTCGAAGACGCCAGTTTAAGATAACAGAACCCCTTGAGAGTGAATCCATATTATGAAGGTTGACGCCGCTTTGGCCAACGAAGTCAGAGCTAAGTATAAAAGTGCCATGTGGCATAAAAAAATTTTGATAGGGTTGATTACATTATTCTTTATAGTGTGTGTGAGGTTGCTTGTGAACCACGCGGTAATTCATCGCGATCTAAATACCACAATTTCGTTTATTTACACCTTCATTGAAATTGAAATGGTGCTTAAAACAGAATTCAAACTAATTGTCATTCACAACGACACCACCAAAAAGATTCAAATATTTTGACTTTTTTACGAACCAATTCAACAAATGCATGGCTCTTTATGAAATTTTCCACACACATTCTTGTAGTGAATATGTTATTTTAAAACTCACTCAAATAGAATTATCTGATAAACACACCCTTTATTATTTTGAAAACGTATTTAAGAATATAATTATTAAAAATTACCCTAACCGGCACGAATCATATTCCATGAAAAATGTCTAAACTTATTTCTAATAGGAAGTGGAGAAGAACCGCAAGTTTTTTGTCACCGATATCCGCATGCTCGTAATATATAAACGTTGGAATACGTGCATTATGATCATGGAATAAATTCCGAATACCGAAAATTCCAGACGAATGTAAAGCTATTGTGCCCATGGTAGTAACTGCTATAGTCTAACCAGGTGATACAAAATACTGGCGGAGGTTCCTTAATGGCAAAATGTTACTTCACCTTTTTGCCCCGCACAACATTCCCATATGTTGTCTTTTTCACACTAAGCCAACAATTATAACGATCTAACGTAAACAAAAAGATGTACTGATATGTCCTTCAACCAAATAAAAACACGCAACTGAAAGCTGCTCTTCTACCACTACAATCAATAAAACATAATAACAATAATAATAGAGTGGACTGTTAATAATCGGTAGGAAAACCATACATCTTAAATTCGTAATTAGAGCCTCAAACGATTCTTTATGTCATAACGTTACAAAGATGGATATATATAACCAATGCTTTTCGACAACAGGCGCATTAAGTAATACGTCGATGTATATGTATGTTCAGTTGTTGCGTTTTCAAATCAAATTGCCTCTTACTTAAACTTCAAAAAAGATTGCATATTCCCGGAAAATGCAAGGCTGCTTTTAGTCGTGGTTTCCACTCAAAAAGTTTTGTGGCAGTCTTATTTACACTTCTCTGCCCGAGTTGCCTCATGCTATGCCAAGACAATTTGAGAAATAACTTAGGTCTGCGGAGAGACAAACAGGCTTGCTCTTACACAATTTAATGATTTTTTTAGGACTTCAGGTCCAGATTTTGCTTGAAATGAGTTCGTATCGCTGCTGTAAGCTCGAATATTTTGTCGGAAAGCACCACCAAACCGCCTCACAGATTCTATTCAGTCTAATATATTGACAGTGGCTGTGTCGTAAAGTTTGATTTCTTACTTTATCCTGAATCTCCCTGTTTTAGTTTTTATTTAGCGACGATTAAAGCAAGGCTTGATCTAAAGAAGCCTCGTAAAATACATAAAGTGATTCATACGAAGTTTACCTATCTATTTCGTAGTGTTGGCTCACAGTTTTTGGACCCAAGCGTTCCAATTTTTCCCAATATTTTTTTATGAAGCTCTAGCTGGTAAGAAAAAGGAAACGCATTGAAAACGGCCGATCTACGATGGCCAACTAAAGCTTTTCAGCGATTCCACCAAGATGTCTATTTCGGCGACCATATTGCAGACATCGCCGATCAGTTTCAAACTGACGCATTTTCTTTTTTATTTTCAAAGCAAACTTCGTACTTTTGGATACTAGAAAAATCTAGTGTGCTTACACGCTCGCTTTCCGATCACAATTTTATATACAACTAGCCTTACCCTGTCTAGCTGCAAACCGTGTTTCGAAATGTTATAGGTGCACGACGTTAGACGTCATGACGTTGGGATTGTATTGATCGGTCAGAGCTTCCAAACAACAGCAGCTGGGACCGCACTGAGCCCGCTAGTGGGCAAGAACCACAAACTCCACAGGCCAGGCTACAAAACAATTTTATGGCACGGTAACTCATCCTTTCTCATTATGTGCCTAGTATGGACGATTCAGTGAAGCACAGACAATGTACAATATTCTGTTTTTTTCTCTTTGCTCTTGGTTGTGTGAGGCTCACAATATCATTGAGAGTGTATAAAGCACAGTGTTTGATAGAGTTTTTAAGGTTAGATGACATGTATTGACCAGGATGTTGTCCCTAACATTTATTCTCTATATGCTAAAAAATTTGACTTGCTGGAATTTTATTAAACATTGAGTTAGCGTAGTTACGGCATTTGATGCATACTTGATTTCATAGACCTTCCCGCTCTTATTAGAGAAGGTAATCAGATTCATTTTGCAAAATCCTTTACCATATAAAAGCAACTGTCATTTTTAAAACACCTTACACCTTGAACAATCTAATCTTTAAAGTTTTCTCAAGAAATTATTGTCTGAAATCACGACTAAAAATTTAACACGCGATGTTGTCAACAAATCCACCAGAAACTTTCAGAAAGTTTCTAGGCGGCTGGACTCTTATCAACACATTGAGTGCCTACTTCATAGACAGTGTCTACTTCGATCGAATGTCATCCAAGTTTCAATATACAGAAGCAACCACTCTACTTCCAACAGCAACAACAAGAAGCTATTAGACAAGCTGATGATAAAACAGGAGGTTTGGCATCTGAGATCTCAAATATGATTATTTAAATATGATTCAGCTTCAAAGTGCGACGCATTTAATATACATTTAAACCAATGTTTTATGATACTTAACTTCATTATCAACCAGTTTAAATTTTGTCATATGCATGCTAAGCGGGCAGAAGCAATACTAAAGTAGCCCACTTACTAAAGCATATTAATCATATAGTCAATGTTCATTTGTAGATTATCCTAAAATAAAAATCGTTAATTTCGTTAAAATCGTTAAATTGTTAATAAAATGCTGCATAGAGTTTTATACTGCGTAGAATAGTTATTATAATTATTTGTTGGTGAGTACTGCCTAGACGTAGAATGCCAGTATAAGGAATTACAAAAGCAATTTAGGTTACAAGCTTGGACTAGTTGCCTTCTTTTTACAATCTCGTATGATGGCAGACCTCTAGAAGCTCTGAATAAGAATGTCAAAGTATTGCATGCTGTGCGCCAGCTGCTTATTACAAACAAACTCAGGTGAGAGCTTGTACGTAGAATCCGGTTTATGGCGTTTGCGCCGTTAAACTCTTCGAAGATTTCTCATTTCTCGAATTGACATGCATAATTACGAAATAATATTCGTCCTCTGTATAGCAAAGGAATAATTTCAGGCACATTTTATACAGGGATTCAAATAATTGAATCTACAATTCCTCCTGACAATTTGACTGGCTTATTTCATAGACTCAGTCTGTTAAATGTCCAAATTTCGAAATGAGTGCTCTTTGCCATCTACACAGTGCAACGCCAGTGCATTTATTGCCCGCGTGATTTCTCACAGCAATTGGTACATCGGCACATATAAGGAAAGCTACAACTATTGATTATGCATTGCAGAATCATACCCCTATTTGTTGCTTACGTTCTCCCAATGTATGCTAATTCGATTTTAATGCGATACACATATTCTTTTTCATCTATTGTGGCCGCGATATGAAGACTTCAGCTGTAGACACATGCACCAGAAATTTGAATCATTCAATATAAGTATACATATATACAAAGTACCCAAGCAAAACACTATGCGACTCTTTTGTATC
>MNPL01001713.1:70077-117261 GCA_002081605.1 Tropilaelaps mercedesae
TTTAGATTAAACTATCGACACAGTAAAGGTAAATGGGCCTTTTTGCGAGTCCCAAATGGTGATTGGATTGCAGAGCTACAAACGGAGCTACAAAATGATCTTGGAATTAATACATTTTCGTGCGATACAATTATTCCAGATTATCAATAAAGAGAAGAAAAATCGAAACATTGTAAGTGACGTCAATAATTGGTCATTACCAAAAGCTCTGGAAACGAAGTTGCTCAAAAATACTCTTCCTGTTCCTCTAAGGTTCTCATCTTCTCGTGAGATGTCTTATCTATCGCGAGAAACCTGTAGGTCTTTTTATCATCGATGAATCTTTTAAACTTCACTAAGATAACTAAAAGCTGCTAGGTGGTTTGCGAAAGGTTTTTTATGTCGGTACTCTAAAGACCAGTTTATTAGAGGAATCAATCCCGGTGCTGAAGTATATGCTATTTTGAAGGCTTCATCTGATGCTTCTATGCGGCAGGATACTTCTTGTCCATGTGACTCGTGAAAACAGTTATTTTAAGCGTCTTCAACGTCTTGAGTCAACTCTGTAACCTCCTTTGATCAAAAATTTAGCTTTCCTGCTCCGGTTTGGGTCATACATAACATTTAGGGTCCTCTGTCCGACTTAAATTTAGCGTTGGTAGACTTTCTATACCCGTCCAGGATGGCTGCAAGTTATTAGGAACAATCCTGCGCAGGCAATTCGGAATTAGAATATTGCAAAATATTGCGTCATCCTATTTTTTATTTGATTATACATGTGGGGCATGAGTAAATTAAAACGTTCTCCTGCTTTCAAGATCCTATATTCTACCTTATTATCCACATTTGTACTGCACAGGAAAATACTTGACGAGATACTTTCGTCAAAAGCAGGTGCAAGATCGAAGTCAGCGGCACCTTTTTTGACAGATTCCCTAGCGGACTATATTATTACGTAATATTAATGTATGTGAAATATTCTGCTGTCTTCTGTATGTAAGAAAGGGTCAAATCATGTGACACATGTGAGCAATGTTTCAAGATTTTGCTAGCTTTTTTCATTCGAACCAGAGACAACCCAGAAGGCACTTCAGCATATCACTTACTGAGTACTTGTATTGGATTATCATTATTCCCATGGTGTTCGGAACTTGGAGTTTTTGTCACATTGTAATAAAAACATTTTAATAACATGGCGAGGGGTTCGTACTTTTCCTGCACTCCTGGTAAACTATTTACAACGTTCTTTTTCGTGAAGACGAGACTCAGTTCCTGTTTAGCTTCTCAGATGATGGTCTTAAGTTGAAGCTCACCTAACTAGTGTAGAATATTTTCAAACATGGTTGATGCATTACATTTATAATCTGTAGTACCTCAACATATCTAAAGAGTAGAGAAACTTCTTGCAGTATAGCACGGTGCTTATACCTGTATATCTAAAGTGTCACTCCAATATTATAAGAACTGATAAGGGACACTTTACCTTATGTAAAAGGTATAACGTGTCAATGGTGCCTTCCGTTTCGACAAAAATAATGCGGCTTTCTTAGGTCCCTTATAGTAATGAACGCAGATACCACTGATAAGTTCTTTTGAAACAGATCCCGGTTGAAAAAAGAGAAAGGTTAGGCTGGTTAGAACACGGGCGCAAATTACTGTACTTGCATACGTATACTCTCTTCTCCACTTTCTTTAGTCAAGGAGAATGTGTACCCATACAGCTGCAGAAATTACCACCTGAACAGGTTAATGTCCGAGAACAGTGCAGTCGGAATGCGACTTACGCTAGAGGAAAAATCTCTTGAAGAGAAGTAATTCACACCAGCTAATTTAGTGGATAGCTATTACGTAATAGCAGCGCTATGTTGCTTTAAACGACCTAAAAGTGGCTAGGTAGGCGGCGTTCTGCGAACCGGGGCAACAAAGAAACAATAACTACCATCGTTTTGAACATTTTGTAAACTAGTCATCATCTGTCAATATCGAGAGTGTTCGATTCAACGAAAATTTTTTACTGCATTGATTTAAAACTTGAGCAGACGAAAACTCATTATATTGCGGGTTTTTCGATAAACAGTGATGGAGGGCTTTCAACTCTGCTTGTTGTAGCACTGAGAGATTTTCCTCCGCAAGGATAACTTCGATAGGGTAACTGTGATATGAACTAGTTTGAGCAGCTTGAGCTAATATAGCCAGCAGAAGCGACAATATCATCGAAATTGGAATTTTATTTACTTAAATATCAATTACTTATTTTGTCGAACGACCAGATCAATAATGAAATATGTTGGAGTTTATATGAGAGCTGCTAATTGCGCAGTTAACATGGCGTCAGCAGTAAAGACACTGCATCAGCAAGATTCTCGCGATCCGTAAGTGGGTTAGAGCTCTCATTCGAAATAATTTTGGTTGTCCGCTTCGATATGTTCCGCGCCTCCAAAGGCTTTCACCTCAGGTATTGCTTGTCGACTCTAACCTATTTAATAAGTGAATTATGTAGTTGTTTGCCGTGGGAGGCTTAGCAGAGCTGGCCAAATGAAGAACGTTGGTTTTCAAGAACTGGAGTGCAATCGAGTGTTGTTAATGAATAATAAAGAATTCGGTACCCCTTATGAAGGATAGAAAATTCTATCTAGTAAGTACATTCATTGAGAATGGGCGCCTTTAAGGGAAGCAGGGGAGGCGGTACCGATTTGAAGAAGGACAGGGAAAATAACCATGACTTAACCACGCATGCGCTAAAGAAATGGGTAAGCAAAAAGAACAGCAATATTTAATACTGAAAATCCAAGACAATAAGCCTTATGTGGAACAAAAGTATTGGCAGTGCTGACACGGTTATTGAAGTGATGCGCGGCTCTATTGCTAATGCCAACGCGCACACTGAAGTGATGCACGCCTGACAGAAGGCGTCATTGCTACGTACAGGAAAAAACTGCTTCCTTGATAACAACGGACAGGTGATATTCAATGACAAAAAGCTGTCAAATAGCCCGACCTACACGTTGCTGCTTTATTTAAGTACTGCCGATATACAAATATTGCCTAGGTATCTACAACGACTGATTATGAACTCACGCTCTCAATGAGCTACTGGTGTTGCAAATTGCAACCCCAACATTGATGAGGACAGCGTCAGAAATTGCAATGTGTCCGATTTACCTGCTGCATCTTGATTTCGAAGTGACTGTTCGAAGTCGACTGTTGCTAATGTTCATTTTCTATAAAAAAATGTTTGTTTTTATAACAGAATCTATGTATTTTCGCTATTTTACTAAATGCAGGTTGAACGTTTATTACACAAGTGTCTGTACGTTTATCGTGGATTTCCAAACACGGTAAGAAAAAGAGGAAAGTAAGCTTTATCGCCGATAGCAAATTGTTCTGTTTTTCTACAACAAATCACCTATGTTAAGCTCCGTTTAGGTTTATTTCGGCTACCTCTATTCAAGCGATACAGCACAAGTTCTAATTAGTGGCGAGCGTACTATGGCTACGTGCTTTGTTGTTGTTGATACTCCTACAATAAATTGAGTACACATATACGCATGCCTCTGACACACGCGTCGTAGAAACATTGGTGTCCGAAGCACGCCTCAGGGACACGATGTGATGGGCAAGCGACTGGCAGCAACCGGAGTTAGCTGCGTGCTGCGAAGAAGCTCAGCTTGCCTGGAATGAGCAGGCGCTTAGAAAGACTGGGCTTGGCCGAACCGCACAAGCGAGAACTAAGGCATTTCGCGCCCACTCCTTCTTTGCTTTACTAAGCTTAACCATCGCCCTTTCTTTTCCTTCACAGATACTCTCGTCCAAAGCGACATGGAGCCCAGCCATGGAGTACCCGGCGAGGCCGTTAGTTCTTCTTAACACAACACCGCCCCTCGTGCTCCTTGGAATGGTACCGGTTCCAATAAATACTCGAATCAGGCGTAGGGCAGTATGCAGTACACCAGGACGAGAAGTCCGAGGAGGACGTAAGATGGAGCTAAGCAAGTGCAAGCAGGCGTCTCCTCGTTTGAGTGCGCTCGCGACAGCAGAAGAAGCACACTATACGCACATAAGCTGGGAAAGGGGGTGCTTGGGCGAACATTTACAGCTCCTCGAGGCGCAATTTCCGTCGCAGATGTACATATGCAGAAACAGAAGAAGGCTTAGCAGAAAAATCGCTAGGACAGCGGCCGACGACAGAGTGTCCGAAAGAAAGTATTTGTGTATACGGCCGGCACAATGGGGAAACAAACTCAGTCCGTCATGAGTGTGGTGGACAAAGCCATTCCGTTTTTATCACTACTCTTGGCACTGTCCTTAACTGTCGGACAGCCTCTAAAGTTACGATTTTCAGGATTAACTCTTGGTGTGTTTTACGCTGAAGGAAAGCTATAATACGTCTTGTCGCTCAAATAGTGCCTCGATCTTTACCATCTTTCAATTGATAAATTCTAAGGAAAACATGCTGCATATAATTACTTTTGTACATATTTACGCTTCCATTGGATTGTCATATCGCTTCGAGCCAATACACCGGTGTATTAGATGCCGGGACGCGTAGGACTCAGTGATGGGGGCTTTTAACAAAGTGCTACGTATGTGCATCAAGCACGCGCCAAAAATATACAATCAAGTACCATATTTATTCGTAGAATGCGACTGTGTGTGATACGAAAGACGAGCCCTCGTATTAAATCCGTCCCGAAATAAAGCACAGACACAGCAATGACACAGGGATGTAAATATAGTGCACTTCATTTATTACTCGTTTGGAATATAGTCTTCTTTACGGGCGGTTCAGCCTATTTGATTCATGTTAGTAGAAGGTGCTGTTATTTTTTAATCAATTTAACTCTTTGTTGTCTATACTATTCGACTCAGTTCTTCGAGAGATAACACTCGTTGACTAAAGGAGGATATTTCCGTCATCTAAGACAAGTAAGATCACATAGATATTGTGGAAGACATAAGAATATTCTACTCGAATATTCTCCAATTTTTCAGGGTTTTAGTGCTTCTTCTATCTGGATAATAGCGTCGCAAGGGAGCCGTTTTAAGGATAGCGGCAGATGTCGAGATTATGCTAGGTTCGGGATTATTCTCTCCGGTGAGTGCCATTGTATTTTTATGGATTTATCACATATTTATACACCGTACATATTTTACACTGTTTCCGAACGGGCAGACAGACTACCAGTCTGTAATCTATTTATCCACGTTGACCGACTATGTCTGCGTTGCCCGACAATAAACGACAGTTTCTCGAGTCGGTAACTAACGCCACATGGAGTGACCACATGAAGTCCAAATTCTGTCTTCGACCTATGTGCCACACTCTCTGTGACAGGCACACATAAGTTAGAAAAAACGATATGCATTACATGAATTTGTGAAACATGTTCGTTCTGTGCTATAGAACGCTGCAGATCTTCGCAGTCTTAAATAATCTACATCATGTGTGCTTTTGCGGTTAACCGTTTGCTTAGGCATCTCTTCGGCACTTTTTTACTTTCGATGAGTGTTTAATATACTAGACAGTGTAACTGGGAACTAGGCCATCAAGTCTCGACTGATGTCGAATGATACATTGAGAAGCAAAATAAACTACCTAGCCATTTTGTGCCTTCGGCTCCAAAGTTGGCCACAATTTCGCAGGCACCTAAGAACCCGAGGATCCGTGAATCCGATTTAGAAAGAGACAATATAGCAAACTTTGCGGTTTAAACAAAAACAGTCATAGGTCCAGAAATACAAAAATCACACGCATGTGGGTTCTCAACGAAAATTGTGCTAGTGCCCAAGATAATCTACGCTTAACAAGTGCAGAACGTGAATGTTGGTAAATGAACGGTCTCGCTCATATTCCAGGTAAAAGTCGTAGATTGCGTGCAAGCTTGTGGATTTTTTTAATCAACATAAGACGTTCTATCCATAATCTACGTGAGTAAAAAGTCCACGAATTGTCGTGCTGGCCAACGTACATGGCAAGAAGGTGGCAGCGTAAGTTGATACCGGTAAACGTTTAGATAATGCGGCGCTAGATAATCCAATGAAATATTTAGCAGCAGTATAGACGGAAAATCCGACTTATGTTTGTATGTAGTTGTCAGGGACGTGGTCCGGGTGATTAAACTAGCCGGCTGTGAAGTTCGCCAGATCGGATCTCTCCGATAGAAATACTCTTAGTATGTGTTGTACGTTAGAAGTACTCGAAGGCATGGACCGAAAGAGAAGAAGGCTTAAATTATAATAGATATTAGCTGTCAGAATGAGTCAGAGGGCGAGAGAATATCATAGGGTTAAAACAGTACATTGTATTTCTGTTTGTTTCAATACTAACACCAAGCCATACTGGCCTCTACATATGTTTAATTTGTAATTTTATAATCCACTCCAAAGATTTCTTTTTTGGTAGCTACCTTTGCCTTGCGGTTCTGCTTTTCCGTTTTGGGCCTACCAGGAGAAGCTGTGGAACCAGTAGGGTAAATACTTTGAAACACCTTGCGAAGAAGAGTCACCCATGTTGCCTAGCGCGTTTATGTGGTTCACGTTAGTCGAGGGCCAAGTGGTGTCACTACCACGCTGCGTTGTAAAGTGGCCGGAAACAGTTTCATTTTTAGCCTGAAATACATTTCAGACATATTTATCTCATTGGGCAGCAGCCGAGGCGTGCTTGCCGGTGGTGGCATTTTTGCAAAGCCATTTGAACAACCAAGCATTTTCCTCTCAGTAAACTCCTGTTGCCTGTACAAGAAAATGGACAATTCCCTTTTTTCCTGCAACCCCGTTTTTCCCTGCTTTGTCAAGACAATTGTCATAACCGAAAGAGCAACTCAATTGTGGAGCGATCGCTGCAGCTGAACCAGCTAAAACGATGGGCTAGACGTAGTTCTCTAGATATAGCAGTGCCGTTCCAGCTTATTCGCTCAATCGACCGAGTTCTGTAATAAAATACGCACTCGAAAGCAGATCTAGTGCTGCTACCCTACTACCCCTTTTGCCCCAATGCCAGTTTTGATATCCCTAGTAGAATCTAGTCTTTAAACCTCACAAATATCAAACAGTGGTCAGAACTATATATATATATATATATATATAT
Organism: Tropilaelaps mercedesae; assembly: GCA_002081605.1. NCBI lineage: Eukaryota > Metazoa > Arthropoda > Arachnida > Mesostigmata > Laelapidae > Tropilaelaps > Tropilaelaps mercedesae. The sequence continues at coordinate 77,144 of MNPL01001713.1, forward strand.
ATAGATTACAGCAATGCGTACTAGCCCTTGGACTAGTACAGTGAATTGAGAACATACACTAATGCCCGCTTGCCCGTGTTTACTATAAAATTTCACTTAGTGCATTTGTGTTTTATTATCTGTAAACATCTGTGCCTCAAGCAGTTGTATCCAACTACTTAAAGAGCCCTGTTAACACAAGCGTGTTCACTTCATGTCGGTTGCTCCGTTTTGACCTTCATTCCATCTATCTGTAGTTAAGAAGTTATCTGAAGTTAAGTTAATACCATCTACTATGGAATGAGGGTTATGCTCAACTCCAGCAAGAATCAACTGCTTCTTCGAAAGGTGGTTGCCGTAGAACTGATGAAACTTTCTGCTGCTATAATTTACTAGCTAAAGCGCCCGCTCGCCATCCATTGTACCCCGTATACTGTCTCTGCTACTGCTGCCCTACCGTCATGTATTCCCATGCTGCAGTGGTCGGCACGGTCGCAGTGGAAATGGCGAAGTTGCCTGCTGGCTGGGTGTCGTAAAGGCCGTTTCATGCGCTCGTCTAATATGTCATACGGCGAACGGCAGGGGGCACTCTTGCTGTGGTCTTTTTCCTACCCCCCCGTACGATCTTCGCTTCAGCTAAATATCACATTAGCCACAGCCGACCCGTTCTCCCGAGTGCAAGTCACACCCCACTTTTCGTGCTTCCACATTTCCTGCGCACTTCTCCATACTTTCGCCGACATCCAGCGAAGAGACTCGTGTCTCACGAATAGCGCTGGTGGTTCTGCTGACACTACAGAAAACGCTGGCCTCTTGCCCATATAGGAGATACAGCAGGAAAGTGTCATGTACATGGATGTGAGAGATGAGAGAAGATTGAGCTTAGCCATGATAGACACACACACACACACACCGTGAGAAGCACAAGCAGGATCTCCAAGGGGCATACGGAAACATGGAAGAACCACACGACGGACGCCTTGGAGCGGTAGACTTGTAGATTACATTAGCCATTATTATGCCAGGGACTGGTTGCACAAAACGGGTGCGTATACCAGGCAAGATGTGGTAATGCTAACAGCAGCATTGACCATTTGCTCCTCAAGCGGTATTGGGCTCGTCCATAAGTTGGATGAAGCCAGTCAGGGTGGGCAACTAGGAATCTGTAGACATCTAAGGTAGAATTGGGGCCAGGTCGAAGCAAAGGAGTCGGAGCGAGAGCCTCCGCAGCCCATAATTCGTATCACTGTTAAGTAACCCACTTTCCTACAAGGGTATTCTACCGGAGGATAATTTTACATGCGTGAGCACTATTCCTTCAGAGAGATAGGTTGAGTAACGAGAGACACATAGAATGGTGCAGCGGAGAGAAAAGAGACCGAGGAAGGGGAAAGGGCGGAGAGATCATTTTGAATAATCGCGCTTATTCAACATAGTGACAGTTTCAGAAAACATGGAAGACCGCTTGATAGTTGGTGAGCTTACACAGAATGAGAAGCTGGCAACTTCATCGATTTTATCGCTCTGTTGCTGATTTACGAAAAAGTGGGATAGCGGCTTGAAGACTTAATCACAAGTGTAGCTAATGCATTTACCGCAAGTGCTGTAAGGATTAGGTAACGAAGGACGCCAGCAAAAGGCCTGCGCAAGATTGAGGAATTAATTATTAAATAATTATTATTAACGTGTTGGGGAAATGCGGAGCATTATTACTGTACGGTCGATAACACTACATATCTATCAATGGTTTTGATTAGTGGTTTCTTAGCGGAAAGCTGTAATATATACTACAGGCTATTTTTATCCGGTCGCACACAACAGAGCGAAGGTACAGTTTTGCCATATTCATTATAGCGACTAAGGTCGAAATTCACCTTGATGGTGCGAGCAACCACAGCGTTTTCTGCTACGAAAAAATCGGTAGGACTGGCCGCGGCGCAAAATTGTGATAATTTATTATGAGATTCACATCATCCAGTTGTGTACAATCAAAGCATCATGTAATGGCCGTGTATGGGTGGGCAAGCACCTGGCTCCAAGACTGGCGTTCTTTACTGATGTCACATATTTTTTGCATGTTTTGCCGCTGCCTGAGGTGTTATCGAAGCGGTTACGAGCTAAAAACGGCGAGGATCCTTAGAAAAATTGATTCAGACTGAACATTAAGTATACTTGTTGTTAGCTTTAATATTGTCCAAGTGGCCTATGGCATGCCACGATTAATAACAGTATCAAGAGATAATGGAACTGAGAAGTTTCATCTGTTCGACAACTTCTTAAGTTATACGTCCACTGGTAAAGGCCAGCAAGCAACTATTAAATAACGTCCATATATACTTAGCTAATGCAATACAGGATCTTTGAAAAACGTAACAGATTCGTTATGATAGAATTGTATCCACAAAGTTGGTCTACCTCGCTGGAACTATCTTAGCTGGTAGGACGACGTCGCCAAGCTATGAAGAAGGCTATAACTTGTTTTTTCTCACCAGCGTCATATTTCAGCGTCTAAAGTCTATCCACCGAACATTATCCATACATATACCTGTATCAAGCTTACATCGATTATCAGAATCTGTATTTCTGTGACTGAATCAGGTAACTGTTTTCTGGAAATCAAATTTTAAAGATTCTGACAAAAAGTGAACTGACGTGTAGTCATCTGGATTTGCCGGTTCGATAGATTGACCGCACTCATCTCTTTGCGCCCTCAAGTTCGTCGCATAATTGTTAGTGTCCTCACTTTCCCACGGTGGTATTTCCTTTATCTGTTGTTTTTCTCGGTGGAAAGAAAATGTCCATCTAGTTTTGTACGAATACGTGAAAATGTTCACGTTCACACGCCTGTGTCTACATCACATGAAGGTTTGACTAATACTTATATTCCAAAAGCGAGGTAAAGAATCCAGCAATACGGGGCCATTCACGTTACAGCGACAGAATTGGGCGCACATTAATTACATTAACTACAATACAAAGCACGTATAAGTTAATTTGAGGTGTTAACTTCGTGCAGCCAGCTCTATGGCATTTAGGTGGCTAGAACTTAGTAGACGATTTTATTTTATAAACTTGTTTGTATATAGGGCTAAAACTACCTTGCTAGCCGTGTTACCTTTTTCCTGTCAGAATTTCATCAACAAGCCGTAACAGATTTTGTTGCTGGTAGGGGAAAGCAATGGCAAATACGAGTGCTGTAAATAGCCGTGGAGTAAACGCTCAGAATGAATTTGTGAGTGACTCTCTCATAGAGTCTAATTCTAAGAACTCTCTATGTAGACAATAGCGGAGTAAGTCTAACGTCAATAAATTGCGTATATGAACCCAGCGAAGTAACAGTGGTGGCTAAACTGTGGAAATACTATTATTTCCAAAGCCAAAAATCTAGCTGAGTTTCAGTATTACTCTCACTAAAACAGTGTCGTTTTCCGATTATTAACTGAGCTTTAAGCTCTTCTTTAAGGAATTCTAGCGAGCACGTTAATTCGTATTATCCGAGAAATGTTGTATATCAAAATTTATCTGTATTGTACAAGCTGTACACATGCATTGGCTGTAATAGGGATACGAACACATACATCGACTATTCCATTGGAATAGCTAATATTGTCCTTGCGTAGTCTAGCCTTACGTTCACTTCTAGACTATTCTAGTCTGTTAGATGGCTACGAACGTTTGCTTCCACTAGTTACCACAGCCGAACGTGTATTAGGCAAGATTCGACAAGGTTTAAAAAGCAAAGAGGTTTCGATAATCCTGCGCGGTCACAAATTGGAGCCGCCTCACCACAGGGCGCTCTCCCCGTACTCAAGGTATGACGTCCCACCAGGCTCAACAACACACGAAACAAGTTGTAGCCGACGTTACACCCAAATCAATTTGTGTCGTTGCGTCTGTCTCTGCAATAATATCGAGTGATTTTCTTCTTCCTACGATCAGCCTACGAGCATGGGTGGTGCTGGCGTCACCTTGATAAGCTGAATTGAATGCTATAGACAGACGAAGACTACGGTTGCTTTTAGACTGATCCGAGGCTGCTCGAATTGGATTTTGATATTTTCACGAGGATCTGCGTCGCGCCAACCGAATAAGCTTGAAACGTGCCAAGCCGTCACTATGATCGACGGCCAATGGAGATTCGTGTGCGAAGGTGTGAATTTACTTGGCACGGGCGTCTTTCTATACGAGTAATTTACAATACCACGTCCAATAATATCCGTTCTTCGGCAGTTTATTAAACGAGTTTCGCCTACCCCGATAGGTATGATTTCGGCTATGTTTCCTTCACAGCTTCCGCGTCGGTCTCAGCTGGCGATGTTGTACTTTAAGCTCTACAAGCCATCAACAGGAGGCGGCAGATGCGTCGCTATATTGAGCCTGTGTAGAATTCACGCTAGTGATCTATTTAAGCCCGAAATAGCACTTCGATGTACGCGTCTTACTTTCGAGAAGTGGGAAACGGGTGAGGAGCTGAGGCGCAGAGGCTGCGCGTCAGGCGAAGTGCTGGGCGCAGTGCGAGCAGTGCTAGAACGCCGTACGTCTAGAGGAGCTGAAACCGCGAAAGCCTTTTTTCATGGCAGTTGCATGCGTCGTTACGCAGTGAGACGTACAATCCATATTGCCTTTATTATAGAATAGTAAGTGCTGCTTTTAAACGAGATATCGTTACTCGCTAGATCTTTACCTCACAGAGCATGCGTGCTAATCGCAACCCTTCTCACAGCTCTAATAAACTGGTAAGTTTTTGGTGTTCCTGCTAATATAAGGGCAGTCGACTTGATCGAATAGTCGTGTGTGTAGCTCACTTTTGCAGGATACCCACTAACCAGACTAGCTGAACGCAGTACACGTACTCTTCGATAGACATAATCGACAGTCTGTTGTGTATATTTATCTAAGCGTGTAAATATGTTGCATCCACATTGATAATGGATACAAGAATACTTGGCTCGCTGATCACAATCCGGCAGCATCTAATTCTAGGGCTAGCGGCCATGGCATTCCAGAGAGCTATTAAGAAGCCGTCGTAGCAATTGGATGACAGATAGATATATGGTCGTAGACGCATCGGCGACCATCCCAGCCCCGGCTGTGCCAGACGCAGTGCGATGGAAAATGAGAGAGACGTAGGAGCACGGAAACCCTCTCGGAGGTTTCATCTGCAGCATGGCCACGAAGCCGTGCGGGCACTCGGTGTCCGCACGTGCAATCTCGCTGCGTCCTTCCAGCGAAGCGATTCCCGAACACTTCAGGCTGCTAACTCCGTCGCTGTGGTCCTCCTCACGAGATTCCCAGTTGCCAATACTCATATCCCTCATTCGACTGACGTTTTGGTGCCGACCGATGCCAGACGGATGAACGGCGAGTTCGGCAGTAAATTCGCTTGACTCGGCATTCCGATTCGGCGAAATGGCATAGCCGTACCGTTGAAGCCTGACTGGTAGCTTAGCATAACTCAGCAGTGTTTGAGGCTTTGCAGCCCCCAGACGGTTCTCGGCCATGTTGGAATGGTCATTTGCGCCGGAATCATCCGCGAAGCCCAGGACCCCGACATTTATGGGAAAAGGCCGAACGATAAAACCGCCCGCGAGCTATAGTTGAAGATAGACGATGCTCCTTCCAATGGACGAATAAAATAGGGGGAAGGCATGTAACTGCACGAATGGAACACAGCTGCGTTGAAGAGGCCTGATGAAGCGAACCGGTTGAATAAAAATGCAGCCTTTGGCTTGCATTTGTCGGATCCAACAACGAAAGGGTTAGACACAGCATTCAGAAGGCTGCTCCTGGCAGCAGACACGTCGGCCGGAGTGCAATGGTGAACCGCTCCAAAAGGATGTCACGCTCTGCTTGAAACGTACGGATACGTAAGTCAGACTTTCGTCGCGGCTCTCTGATTCTATTATAAAGGGCGTGCGTTTGCCAAGTTCGGCGAAGCAAAGAGAAGAGCTGAGATGCTCTGCATAGAGTGTAGGAAAGAGAAAAAATAAGTGTGTAGTGTCTGCGGCGGGACAGGGCGCGAAATGAGCGTCCATGCGATGATGGACGTGACGTGGCGGAAAAAAGCCAAATGCAAACAGAATGAAATGTAATGCTACACGGCTTTTAGGGCAGAGGTCGAACATTAGATGGTAGTAGACACTCTGCAGGTGATGTAGATCTCGGAAAGATGGGTTCTATTGGTGTGTGATATCAGCGGAACTTGAAGGCCAAACAACCTTTATTCTAGATGTAGTCACTGCACCTTGAAACCGGCGAACGACGCAAAGTTATACTAGACGTAAGTACGTTGCCTGTCTCTTATTAACCCTAAGTTAACACCAGCGTTGCAGAATGGAAATACTTGAGAAAAAAAACTATATATATATATATATATATAAATAGTTAATTATGTGGTCCGTGAGTAGTTCTGGCGACCATGGGTGGCGTATATTTCGTTTGTTTAAAAGCTGTTACGTAAAGGCAAATAGGCTGTTCTGAAACGAAATTAACATGCGTAATATTGAGGCGTTGTGTTTTATTCATAATGCAAATTAATGGTGTAGAAGGTAGACTCATCAATTCTGCTCTAGGTGATAAATGTGCGTTTGAAGTGTGAGCTTATCATGGTAAAAACAAGGGCCTTACTTGAAAAAGCCCAAAACCTTAGAACGCCTCTTAGAACCGATATGTCCAAACGTTGTCAGCGGAAATTGAACAGTTTTACCGGAAAAAACAATTTGGAGAATATGGCGGTAAAGTGGAGATATTCCAAATGTGGCAGGAAGCGGATAAATTACGGCCAGGAATAAGTTTAGATAAATTGTTTTCTGGGAAAATTAACCTTATTTTATCATATGTTTTATTGGTTTGATATTATCGGATCAGATATAGCAAAATAACTACTCAGATTATTATTACCAACAGAGAAATGGCAGAGACAACGTAGTACGACATGAGCATGTGACTGGTACACCATTAAATACGCCCCTATCCGTAAATAGATTACTCGGGAGAACCTGGGCGCTTCGTTAATGCATTCAATTGCCAGTGTATGAAGAAAGCATATCAACTGCGAGCTGTATGAGCATCAAAACAGAACGTATCGCTAAGGATCAACAATGCTAGGACAGTAGAAATAATAGTGTCGCCACTATTACATAACTCCAGTAAAGTTCGTATCGTTCATGCAAGTCAGAGGCATAGGACGAGTAAAGCGACAGACACAATCAGCCATTACGCAGAGTACGATGTCATCATCGTTAGAAAGTGTGCACGTTACGATTCCGCTTATGTAAGCCTATAGTTTACGCAGAGAGACAGATGTGATCAAAACAGCACGGCCGCTCCTAGGATTCTCGACTCTAATCCCTTCTGTTAGTGTTCCCATTTGCTTCCACTTCCGTCCGCCGTTGCACTGAAAAGAACTTCCAACGTACTCCAGGTGGTTCTAGGGGGCATTAGGTTTTCAAATGGGCTTTACGCACGTCCAAATAACCATTATTGTGATGTAAGCCAAAAAAATTACGGACAGCACGTTACACGCTTAATATTTGGCTAACTAAACAATTACTTCCTCGCAGAGCAGATCGAGTAGTAATACGATTGACGGTTGAAGATTTCTTTTTCGAAATCCTCGAAACTGGAACATACATTGAGTGAGCCATTGACCCGAATATGTTACAGCAAACTTAGCAACCGATGGCTTCAACCTGAATGAGCTTTATTCTTTTTGGCCGGTGGATTTAGCATTCCTTACTTATTGTTTGCTCCCAAAGCTCTTTCTGCACTGTGTTGATTGAACATGTTCACGACATAGTTCTCTCCTTTGACGCAGCATACTTATTTTTAGCACTATTTGTTCTCACTAGCGCATTTTCTATTTGGGTTAGAAGGTTTCTGGACTAGATTGTTTTTCCTGAACCACCAACTTGATATGGTGGTGATCACTTCAATATTCTTCCATGTCTCGTAACGCATGAAAAGGAGTGCTCAAAAAATATATTTAGCCTAGTTTGGATACCACAGCTAGTATATGGCAACGTAAAAATATTGAATTTTCGATGTGTATGTCAATTTTCTAAAAAAAAACATTGATCGCGTAGAGCACCCAAAAGCTTTTTAGCGTTTGAATAGTATCAGCTCGGTTAAGCTCAAGTTTACAACTGGCTCAGAGACATACATAAGCAGTCGTCTATACGATCGCATAGGAGGGAAAAACACACTAGTAAGGCAAACGAACACTATCGTTAAACCCTAGAGAAGTTTCTGAACCAACCTGCTGAGTTGGGCTCTCGCGAAAAAAATAAGCTACATCGAAAGATGTCTGTGGTTAAGCTTTTCTACAGAAGCATTACAGGTTAATCCAAAGCAACTTAAGGCTTTTCTAGAAACACCATTGCTTAGAAACGCAAAAGACTGATTGTGTAACACACCAGGACATTTTCGTTTAGGAAAGCAAATACTACTTGGTCACGGCCAATGGCTACAACGACCCCATTGAGATAAGTGAACTCTTGTGCTACCAAAGTGGCCAAAATTACCAGGAACACCAGTGTCCACCTTGACAGACGTGAAAGGCCAAGCAAAATATACACGGAGTCATACCCAGGTTACACTTTTAGCACTATTAAAGATTTTTTCAAGCCGGAAAGTTGAACACATCGTCAACGCGCCACATTACGATTCTTTAAAGAAAAAGGGTAGAAGCTCTGCCAATGTGGCCAAATAGTTGCTTTAAAAAGCTGCGTTAGGTAGTGAGGATCCTAGTGGAACTCAACCAAGATGGCGTGCAACAGAGAATCCAGATCGCCGGATGTCGACACAAGGAATGAACATGTTAGACGTGTTTGTCTTTATACTTTATATGACGAGAAACAAGCTCCGAGCAGCAAGACACAGACTGATGAAGAAGGTAATTGCAAGGCATCAACAAGAGTTCGAAAATCATATGACTACAACGCGAGGTCAGGCACCCCAATAACGCCTCTTCAATTGGTGTGAGCATAACCTATACGTGAACAAACAATTGGCCAGCACTAGTGAGAATCCGAAAACGAATATACAATGCAGTGACAACGGTGCAGAATATAAAAGCGAGACGTCGTCTTGTAGCGATTCGTACTCCGCGCAGCCCAAATAGCAGCATTTCTATTAGGCGCCTGTCATTGCATCCGCAGAACCTAGCTGTAATCGAGGTGACGCCTACAGAACCAGTGAAACTGGTCAAACCGAAAGAAAATTGAGTGAACGAACTGAATGTAGATGTAACGATGAGTTCGCCGGAGGCAACGTCAGGGCGGCAAAGGGCATCTCAAACACAGAGCTGTTCAGCGGTCTATGGTGAAGCTCCAAGCGAAAAGTCCCAGAGCATAGAATTCGTTGCTGGTGTCTTTTCGGTAGTTTCTGGGTTGCGTATTCATATGGCGTATAGTATATTGCATTTGTTCACTACGGTGAATACTGGAAGGTGTTTAAGCTACTACGGTGGCTCTTCACTCGCGTCTAGTTCACGAATTGATGCTCGCAGCTACCTACGGGAACAGTAAATCTAGACGTTCAAAAGCAATGAAAACAAGCTAGTAATGGTAAATCAAATATGATTTATTTCGTAACGTCGTTATGTAGGAGACAGTTGTTGCGACGATAGTTGGTGTGTTTGTGCTACTGTGCCCACAATAATGCTATATTACATTTTCATATGGCCGCTATAAAACTATAACGGCGATGGCTCGTGTTCTGATAGCAGAGGAGTAAGCATAAATTCTGATATTACAATTGCTGTATCACGACGCAACCTCCATGGTGGAACTGAGCGCGACCTTGTTCACCATATGACGATAGTATCAGGAAAGCTTATGTAGGATGAAAGTCCGCGTGGAGCCGCGTCTCCTGTCTGTTTATAGACGTCGTACATGTATACGCGAATCTCTGGAATTGTATGCGAAGAGTGTATCGGTCTGAGTTTGGCATCTTGGGTGTCTACGAGTGGCTCGTATGTTCTGTGTCCACCAATGTCACTCTGTGCTAGTGTAACATGATAACGACGTATACCGAGATATCACCACGTGACGGAAAAACTTCCGGAGCCTCGTTCCACCCGAGCACTACAAACGCAGGCTTCGTCAAAGGCACAACACGGGTCAACAATTAGTGTTACTCACCAGCTCAAGCAAGCACCATAGAGCAGCTGTCACTAACAAAATAACAAACCCCATGCGGTTTCGTCGTCGACTAGACCGTCAACGGAATTGTCACGTACCCCAAATGGCAAAGCTACTCTGCCGATTCAATCATAAAACAGAATCTGAGCTAGCGAATACAGCCTAAGGGGAGACGAGAAAAGAGTAAATTTCTGAAACGTGTTGCTCTCAGATTTGATGTGTTTTCCGACCTTCTTAGTCTACTTATTATATAAAGTATCACTACTTGCTGCGGTTGTTATAATCTAACACAGTTCTACAATAACAGATCGTGTCATTAGATGTGCTAATGTTTGAACAAATAGCCCACGCAGTGAACGCACAATATCATGCACAAATCACTAACACAACAATTAATGTCACTGTTATATACTCTTCACTGACTGCCGGTTCCTTAAGTTCTGTTCTCAAAAAGTGCCGTGAGTACGGTACGTTAATACCTGTAAGAGATAATATTGTACTCAAAGTACGTTCCTGTACAGAGTGTACACAAAAAGCTTTTACAAATACACTTTGGACACACACACACGACAAGTAGAAAACTTACATGTGTAAACAAATGTCAAATGCGTGCACACTTAATTCAGCAGACATCTGTACAATTTCTGTGCAGTTCCACCAGCTGAGTTCACTGCTTTGTCATAACTCCGCGAAACATTGCGTATTTTTCCAACGCTATCGCGTTTACAATCGGAAATAAACAGCGCGTAGGTCAACAACAACATCCGCATGCAGTGCGTACACGTGATCGAAATAACAATGGTGAAGAAAATTATTACGATACAAACGAAATCTGCATACGTTGGACATGTGCTGGCTATATATGGTAGATGTTGGAATTAGGAAGGAAAAACGCTTTTTTCCGCTCACCTCCTTGCACTGTGCGTGTCCGACGAGGGACGAGCCATTTGTTAATAGCTTCTGTGCATTGCATTGGTGCGCATATGTGTCCATATGTGTGCGGGATGGCATCCGAGAAGCCGGCCCTGAGGGTCATGAAGTTTCACTAATGGCCCCTTGCCCGCGTAGTTTGCTACATGAAGCCGTACCACCCACCCACACTCCCTGCCGCGTCCGTGTGTTAGCCAGAATGAGTTACAGCCCAAACACAGCACCCGCAACATGTAGGGCGATATTGTATTGCGCCACGTTCCCTCGCAGCCAAGGGCGGATGACAGGGAAATCAACCTCGGGTATCACATGGGGTGGGACCTCAGTTCGTCTGGGCTGTCTGTTCGGGTGGCGAATGCTTAGCTGGATAGCTCGCTAGCAAACACGGCGAACAGGATTTGTTCGACTGGGGCGGGCAGGACTCCCAATCGGGAATGACCCCTGATGGCAGAAACAAAACAAACCCAATGAGAACATGAATGACGGAGACCGCAAAGCCATAGCGCTGGTCCGTGCATCCCGCTCCACCAATATCAGAAACTGACCAGCAGCAGCAGAAACGGCGGCAACTGCAGCTGTTGCCCTTACTGCAGGCCTTGCCAGATAGCCTCCTGGCCGCTGTAAGGCACATGCGATACAGTCAGGAGAAGTAATGCACGGATGGCGGGTGTCGACGCCTTTACAGAAAAGCGCATTAGACCTTGACTGCTTCTAAGCACTCAACGACAAAATTAGCTACCACGGTGGATAAGATGACCAACAATGGAATTGGCTACGTAAAGCTGCATTGAAAATAAACTGACCATTTAGGTGCGTGTCTCGATTTCACAGACACAATTATTGCCTGTTATTTGCTCATACAGTGTAGATGAAAAGTTATTTTGCTATTAAGGAACAAGCACTTCGATGTATTTTTTTCTAAAAAATACGTATTGTCAAAAAAACTATTCTTGAAAACCAACTTGTTGAAGCCGCCCAGTAATTCTTAGTGGTGCCTGCAACATCAATATAAAGCACTCCGTTTCCCGTAAATCCCACATATCTGCTATGAAGGAGCTTCTCAAGTAAGAGCGGGCTGCGTGTCTGAACATTTTTATCGGTACCCAATTACACGATGGCATTACATTGGTGAAACCTACACTGCAATGGTATGGCAACCTCATTCTTTTTTTTCAGTCTAACCAATCTATGATTACTTAATTATAAACGTGACGTTTCGGCAAATATCCAATAGTTCATTAATTTAGATTACGAAATTACAGGACCGTTCGATACATGCAACGTAAAAAACCCGAGTGTTCTTTGGTCCTTCACAAAAACTAGTTGTGGTTATTAGCCCAGGTCCTTGCGCTATATTTTAGCCTTTTGTATAGGGTATACGAAAGGTCATTTAGTATTTTTTCAATTCTCATAGAAACAACCTGTGGTAATAAATTTTCTTTGTCTCGCAAAGTTGGTTTGGTCACCTTTCGTCTGCAATATAGCGAGCTTTCTTTAGAGCTGTTAGGAAATATTCACAGTACACACTAAACGATGCGATCCCTAAATAGCATTTTGCCTTGTTTAGGCAAGCTCACAACATCGTCATGGATCAGCCCTAGATTCAATAAAACGATGCAATATCTGGTGAGACAATATCTGGTGAGAGAAAAACGAAGATTTGCGCTGTTTTATACACAAAACTTGATTATGCCTGCTTCACTATAAAGCATACAAGGCCTCTATGATATCTATGATATCTATGATATTTTCAATTAATCATAAACGATTTTTGCGACATATATATTACTTGAAAAATCATTTCGATAACCAGTTTTTTATTGGTTCAATTTATCTGATGCATTGAAAAACGTTTCGGTAAGCCGGCTGTTATGACTTCGGACCTATTTCTGACATTTTTGAGTATCTAATTGTTTGACCTAGTTTATCCTTCACTTATAATTCGTCGGTGTGAAGTAAACAATTTTGCTTTTACAAGTTATAGCAATTGTCATTTTTTATACATACATTGTAATTTCTTTTATATACATTATAAGAATATGTATAGTTATAAGAGAACTTTTTCAAATTGACTATAAACTTCGGTAGGGCAGGAATGCCCCACCGAAGTTTATGAAGTCAGTACGTATGCACGGGAGATCTGAGCTCACCTTTATAATGTGGACCACAGAATATAGCGGACATATAAGTCTAGTTGCTGATATATATATATATATATATATATATATAGAAAGCCCTAGATAAAAACAAACATGTGTTCTCCGTGCCGATCTACGAATAAATTGATGTACTTAGGAGATGTCCTCCTACTATGATAATCTGCGGCACATCCGCTGCCTCCGAAAAAATAGTGCCAGGCCTCAGTTTTTTGCCTTTTGTGGCTATTTTGTGTTCAATGCTGACAAAGCTAAAAAGAACGCTGAGCTCAATTCTGTAAAAAATGAGTCGATATCGTGGATACATTATATTTCTTTTTTTACTTTCAAATTTCATGTTTACAAAATTATAAAAACACTCACAATGGAAAACCGCTCAATACCGCATACATATAACGTTGAAGATTTCCTAACAAAATGGACTAAATGTATCGGCCCTTTATTGAACCCGATATGGGTGCTAAGCAAATTTCGGTGGTTTTTATAACTACATTCTAACAGTATAGATGAACCAATGAGTAAGACAATCTTAAAGCGTAACACGGAGCAAACATTACGTTGAAAATACACGCTTTCAAGCTTCGGGGAATACATGCTATTGCAACATAGAATAATTAATTTCAACCCTTGGGAGAATTACCATTTTTTAGTAGGCAAATTTTCAAGACTGGCCAATGCAGGCAGTCGTGACAGAGCGACGGTGATTTTATCTCTCGGTTCTTATTTTTGCATGAGTTGTTCACGTGTAATCGCTAGCGCATGAGATATTCGTAAATACACTGTGGTCGCATTGCGAGGCGGGTTTGGCGGATGGAGGAAATAGTTCTATGATGGTTTCGTGTGAGGGTAGCTCGCTGGTGACAGTATTGACAGCGATTCACTATGGAAAAGGCAATTGCAAAGAAAGAAAAGAGGGTGGTATTTGGACATGCATAGGGACCCTTTGTTGACACTTACTTATCTTTTCTCTGTTTTTTTCTAGTGTTAAACCTCGTCTCGAATGCATCCGCAGCCCTTTTGGCGTGATAGCTACCGCACCCTCTCTCGTGAAGTTGCTCATATCTTAGTCGAGGCTTTTCGTTCGAGGCTTCCGCTAGCGAGAAGAAAGCTTATTCGATACGCCCGACCCTACCATGTATTGGCATCTGTCGAGAGGGTCCATAAAACGGAGCGAAATTATCGCGTCCGTTATCCGATTGGAATGTCGACTAACTAAAGGCTGATCTTTGCATCGGGACTAGCGCAACAGAAGTTATTTCGGAAGTGTGTGGCGCTCGATATGTATATGATATATTGCTGCAGTTGCTCATGGGCACTGGTCAATAACACAACGGCTTTTCTGTATCGACAAGGTGCGGCTCTTGGCAAACTCCGAGTATTTACTGCCATACTTAAGGGAATCTGGTGCCACCGGCGTATCTCTTTCAACATCTACTGCTTAGCCGTTAACTTAGTATGTATTTTTATATACGTGCGTTAGCTTATGTACTAGGTGTTACCTGATTCAGTTAGGATTTATTCGCTTTTGATAGATATAAATCAGCAACCTTCAGGATATATGTGTACGTTGATACAGATTCATATTACATACACGTACGTATACATGCATAAATACAACTCAGAACTGTCGGCCATATCTGTGCAGGTCGGTACTAAAAACAAAATCGTAGAGGGTTATACGTAAAGCACAGTACACTCTGGCAATCATATTCAATTATAAAAGAGATGCGGCAAGTTACTATGCCGGAGGTAGACTGCTTAGAGAAGATAACAAAAAGCAACAACCATAGGTATATTTTTCACAAATCTGTCCACATATGAAACATACGCACTACTTATTGGGTTCATGGTAATCAGGTGTTTCACAACGGTTGCGATGAAAGTCGTAGGATGCAAGTCGAGAAACGACTTAACGGTTAAGTTGGCTCTCAAGCTCTCCCGGTATGTGAGTTTCCTACGTGTAATGACATTACTCAGAAGTTCATTACTTTGTCGATATTACGAGCTGCTGCTGAAAGTACATCAGTAAACATAAAATTAGATCGTCATTACTCAAGGATGTCCCGCACTCATGGAGTATGAAGGGTACTGTGCTGAAAACACCGGAGGACCATTATCTGCTAGTATGCGTAAGTGTATGTATTAGTCATGTGCGTTGGCGCTTATATCCTTGAGCTTAAGGAAGCAAACAACCTCACATTAGCGGAGGTCCCATAGAAGATGGTCTACCGCCCTGTATCTTTGTACCAACAAATGGGCCTGATAGACAAATTTACGTGACGCTAGGCCACTATATAATAGAACGATTTGTTTACGGCAAAAAGGACATTCGTCATTTTTTACCAGCCGCCATTAAACACAGCATACAATTCCGATAACAGTTCCGATAACAATACAGTGCGCTTTGGGTAGTCTTCAGCAAACAGTAATAAATTAAGAGACTTTTCATAAAATTTATGGTCACGTTCTCTGTACTCATACTCGTGTAATATATATGCAGGTTTCTTGTCAACTTCTTAGGCGTGTTGAACTGTGGTCTGCCTTATTCTTCATGTGAATGCTTTGCGAATGAACGTCTACTGTGGCAGGCAGCACTGTCCTCTGGCCACCGACTTAGTAGGTCATCACAGGTTGCGTAGCCTCAGGCTGTTTACCGCTGCAAGCAGCGGACTCACGAAGGAAGAACTGTGGGATGCGTTTCAAGCAGGCTCCATTTTGGCTTGCTTGGTCGGCAGCCTCTGGTTCGAGCAACTTAGGTGGTTCTCTCATTCTCTTCGTGAATGGCATGGCATCGCAGATCGGTGGTCCTGCGGGCCCGTCGGTTGATGTACATGTAGCGAGAGCAACAGGCGGGGGCATGGGAGAGGCCTACGGTGGCAGCAGGGGACAATGTGGTGGCTGTTTCTGATGGAGCCACCGCGTGAAGAATGTCCCTCTTAGCAGTGGATGGTCATTCCCTGCTGCTCTTTTCCAAGCCACCCGTCACCCTCTCTCTGGATCGAAACGGGAAGGGACGCATCCGTCCTACCAAGGTCCGGCCGCATTGCTATCCGCTCCTGATGCAGTAGTACAAACCGGTCGAGTGATGGACGCACGCTAGATGACCGTTGCTGTAGAGGTATATAGATGTCTGATTGTATTAGACTGCAGCTACCCGGCAGTCTTCTCTTCGGTCTCTTTGCCTTCAAATACTGCTACCAGCGACGCACATCCACAATTGAAGGACAAAGCGCGCGAGGGAGCAACAGATCGAAACGACAGTCGAAAACAGAGAAGCGGATGTAGACTTGAATGTTGTTGTGTGTTTATGTGTACAACCAGTGTACGCACGAAATAAACAAAATCGGAAAATGAAGCATGCTACGCTTCATTTCCATTAAATATTCACTCAGACTTGTATGCAGCAATCTGACCACGACGACCTGCCGTGCTACGAGATTACTCTAGGTTTACCGTGAATATTCGACGGTACGATTCGGCAGTACGTACAAACCTAAGTCCATTCAGCCAGTATCAAACACGCTGTGATATGAAAAAAGGCGGCGGAAAATTTTCGAAATCACTAAACGTAATTGTTTTGCTAAAACTAAAGATCGTTATAAAGAAAACTTTCACCTCTACGAGTTCGTTTTGTGTAAGCGATACCCAATTCTTCATGTCACGTTCCCTCTTTTTTATGCTGTTTTCAACCTTCTGTGTAACTTCGATGTCTGTCTGTTTCCTTCGGATTCGGTCAGCCAGTTTTTTCGTCTTCTGTCCCTTCATATTTTCACACGCTCGATCACTCCTGGCCGGCGTCGCGTTTGAAAGAGGATCATATTCGACTCCCTGCCCCCGGATGCAAGAACATGTGCATGCCCATACAGAAGCACACACACACGCGCGGGAAGATTGAAATGTCCGACCGGATCATTTCGTCTTCGTCAAGACCTGCGAAGCGAGTTTTGCGGGACTGCCGACATTGCCCCCGCCGCTATGGTTGATGGCCTCTTTGCTTCTGTTGTGTCGTATAGTCCGCCAGTCCACTCGCTTTGTCTGCTTTTATGCGTTTGCATCGGTGGCTTCAGCTGGCCACCGACACCACGGCTGTGCTGGTTCTGCCGAGGCTGCGGTTTCTCGCCCGTTTCGTTGTGCCTTTGGGCCAATCGGATGCTCCATCCTCCCTGCATTGGGGAATCGGCTCCCATAGGCCCCGACTTAGATCCCCACTTCTGTCGACTACTGCTTCCGGCTCAGGCACGGACTCCGGAGTTCGTATACACTCCTCTTGTTCCCCAAGGACATCTCCATAACTTCGCCGACGCCGCAACCGCCACCACTGCCAACCGCAATAGTAGAAACATGGCACGGCCCACCTAGCAGCAACCAGCCAACAAACCAATCCACCAAGCCGCTTAGTACCGTCAGGTTGCCTGCTTTCTTGGCTATTCGCCGTAGTTCACTTCCCGTGGAATTCCGTTTCATGCCCAGGCAAGAACCGAAAAAGCCTGAACCGAACGGGAGTCTCGACAGAGACCATCACCGACAACGATGGCGATGACTGTCAAGGATTGGTTCATATAGCGCGAGTGTACCTGTTTCTGCTGCTTCGGAGCTACAACGGACATGTGTGCGTCTACTTCGTATTCTTTCAGCCCCGTGCAATCCTAAATTCCAGCCCTATAAAGCTTTTTCTTTTCCTTCCACTCAGGCCCATTTCTGTTCTACCCCCTTATTTTTCCGATTGTTCTCTCTATTGCGGTCTCTACTAGCTTTCTTGCTTACTTTTTTTTGCCCGTGTTCTTCCAAGTATCCATTTTTTTCTAGTGCTTTCTTATTTCTTCGTCTCCCCGTCTATTCGCGTCGTCTTTTGCGTATATTCGTTTTCCTCGTGTTCAAGCATCTTCGCCAGAGAAGCTGGCGACAGCAGGCTTCGCCGCCAGAACCCTTCTGGCCCCGCCGCTAAGGTTGCCTCCAGTGGCTGGTGGTCGGGTCAGTCTGTCTGTATGACACTGATGCATTCTTTCTTCTGTTTCTCTCTGTCGCTCATTCTCGTTGCACTGCGGTCCGCCTGCATTATATCTTTCATGTGCCTCCTTCCCTCGCTCCCGTCGGCTGCGTCTTTTTCCGTTCTGTTCCCTCTCCTCTGCCACTATTTTGTTCCCTAAGGCGGTGACGAGCATTTTATCTCAACTTGTTGCCGTGCGTCAGTCGTGGTCGACGCACCATCCCTTCCGGCGTCCTTGCTTCCCCTATTTGAAGCCCCCATGAAACCCGCCACCCTTTAAGTTTACTGTGGCGCTACAAGGCCTATACAGCCTGCACCATCACCACCGTACCCCCTTTTTTCCAAAGCGCCGTCGGTCTTCCCGTCGGGTCTTTCTTTACCGCGTGTCTAGGCAAGAGTGATTGAATATTTCTCCTACCGAACAACCAACCCCTAGATGGTCCCCTTTGTAGTTTCACCACTCGCTTGTGCTCTGCTTTGCCCATCACATTGCGACCATACCCGATTCTCCCTTTACTGAACCAAGCCAGTCACAGCTGTACGGTACAGCGCAAGAACAGCATCAATAGCGCACTTTGGAAGACGACGGACCCGAAACTAGCATGAGTTAGACAACTGGGCGGACGGAAAATTCTGCAAAAAGAAATAACGGTTGCCCCTTGAAGTTTCTGCCTGCCGGCCTTGACAGGCACTGGCTGACTATCCCGGAAGCGGGCGTAGGGAAGAACAACTGACTGAGAACATCCCGTCTTCATGGCGTAGGCCGAAGTCGAGAACAAGGAGTGCAGTGTGAAAGTGAAGAACGAGCGAGTAAAACAGCAAGCGCCAACGCTACGTACGTCTAGCGATCTCCAGGAAAACGGGCGCACCTACAACCTAATTGATACAATAGTCGGAGAACGTGTACTGAAATGGTGGTTATAGGAGCTGTACTGACCATGAAGACTACGTCCTAATACTTGTGGGAAATATAGTTTTTGGAGACCTCTCCCGGTCTTAGGTTTGCAACGACTTTGGTACCGTACGTGTACTAGATACGCCGTACAACCGGAGTAGATCGTTGAATCGCTATTGAATTTTTGTAAAATGTTGTTCCACCGTCCATTGATAGGTGGTGGTAAGGTTGCAGATGAGTGCCAATGCAATGCTGCTTTCTAAAGGACGTCTTGACTCTGACTGTTTATTTACGCTGTAATTATCGCCAACCGTTTAAGCCTCAAAGGGCAAGCTTGAATGGTTGTTCCTCCATTGAACAGACGGCACACCAGTAGATCATCGGAAACCTCCTGTCATAAAGGGCCCACCATCGAATTGCACCACCTCCGGTCAGTAGAGATCGGAGGCCAGGGATCGTAGTATGACGGCTCACACGCTCAAGTCACTCGCTAATTTAATACGTGCCCACTCGGAACTGCTGTCTGTTCACTGCTCCATTCTAGGGCCCCAGGGAAACCGGTAATTCTCGAATCATGCCATTCATTTATCTGGCTGGTTTCGATGCATCAGTCTGCTCGGTTGTGGTGAATCTATCTGCCGTATATATATATATATATACATATATATATAAAATGCATCATTTCACACTGTGGCACTTCGGAAGTTTGTGGGTCATGTTCATTTTCGTAGCATTCAATAAAATGTGCCTTGTCTTCTTCCGCCCTCCATGCCTCTGTCTAGGGAAGAATTCCACGAATTCAACTATCAAGCCTCCTCAGTCCGTCATCCCCTACGGACGTGCGCCAGTACTTGACGGAAGCAGTATGGCTGAAATGTATGGGGACTGAGACAAATGGATATGATAGCTTTTTTGATTCGCATGGGTCGACCGTACAATTCAATTCACCTACATGCCATATTGTGGCCCCTCTTTGAAGCTCTACCTCGATTCAGTGTCGTACGCCTGGTGATGATAGTCTTCATAGGTAGACAATCGCGATGATATATACTAGGGAACTGATCATTAAATGTTCAACAAAAAAAGTATACGTATCAATGTTCTTTTTACAAAATGGGTAACCCAGCAATAAGCGTACTGGAAAAGGTCCTAATCATTAACAATTACAATAGTAGAAACTGCCATGACATAAGCTGGTGAAAAGAAATTTCAGCTATTATGAAAAAGTAGCGTTTATTTGCTGAATGTGACTTCGCGCCATTTGCTTGCTTTGCTCTGTAGTTCCTCTAGTCGCATGTATGGAGGTTTCAGGGCGGGCCTAGCGTGCCAGTGATACGCTCGTATGGTGCGCGGACACACCTAGAACAATCAAACAACAAGTACATAACAGATGGCAGACTTGAAGTAAAACCAAACAATGGACAAATCTTCTATCAGGCACAATGTCCATCTTTTGTTATGAAGCTTTGATATCCACTACGACTAAGGCAAAAAGTTTGTTCGATATATTCTTTTTTTAAATAAGTGAGATTTGTAGTATTTATCGCACTAATTAATGCCGAAAAATTGACTTTAGTTGACATTATTGTGCCTTATCATCATAAAATAAAAGGTTTACTGTAAATGTTTTTGTCAAGCTAAAGTGTCATGATCAAGGACGTTGTAATGGCTGTTCTAAATATTTTACCAAGTCTTGTCAAATTTCGTATCAAGGACCATTTACTAAATCCATAGCAGTACGTTTCGCAATAACGGCCTTTTTTAATTAATGAGCCAACTTTAAGTGCCGATTATTTACTGACAAGCAATTACTGGACTTATACAACCGTGAAGAAAAAGCAGTTTGAGCATACGCTTATGGGTTTCACCAGGGACGCGTACACTGATACTTATTAAACTGGATTATGCCGCCTCATAAGCGGTTGGAAAACTTCATGTACTCTAAAGGTGACACTGGCTGGAATCGACCAACAATTTCATATTAACCTAGTGCTGTGCAGTTTCTCGATATTTGAATCCCTTATAAAGGATTTTTCTAGGTACCGTTTATTACTGAGTCCGGGTTCATACCTGCATAGAAAGTACTCACTTAGAAATTCCTTCGTAAACCCACAAGGTTCTACGATGAATTGGAAGGTCGGCGGGTTCATTGCGGTCGAATGTCAATTTCTCCGATTTTTCAAGCTATGATTATTGTTTAGGATTTTTCCAGATCTTTTCTGACTTTAACATTTGCTTGACGAGCATTTGGTTTAGTTTAACCTAAAACTACTTTTTAAGTAATGCGATATTACACTTAGTTTTTTGCGAAGGCATCTTTTTTAGCCTAAACGTTACTTATGTTTTGCGAAACACCAGCTATTTTTTATGTATCGGAGAGCTGTGTACAGTTTATAAGGGACCGACTACGCTGCAAAGGTGCCAAAAAGTTTTCAAGCTGGTTTTAGTTACACTGATATATATTGAAAAACGATCTAAACATCCTACTGTCCTTGTACTGTAATGCACGGATGGGTAGCGCTACAGTCTGCCTAACCCTTCAGAAAACAAAAAGCAGCATTTTGGTAAAACAAGACGAAGATTTACTAAATTATGCGAACATGAACAACTGCACAATATTTGCAACTTAAAAAACATATGAGATGCATCTTTTGTTTAGCGGTAACATTATTTAATGAAGAATTAAATATAGTGTGAATGCCATAACCCTTAACAAAGAATAAGTCATTTTTACGTTAACTTACATTTTAGTTGAGGTTGCGTGTTTGTTGTCAATGACAAAACGGTTGTTGAGGTGTTACAAATTCGTAGATAATTGATTTGCTCAATAAGTGGCGCTATGTTCATCTGCCAATAAAGCAGCTCAAGAAGCTATATTATTTCATAGGAATAATGACACACCTATTATGCTGTTTCTGCGACATCTTCAGTCTGGATTTAGTCACCGGCTAAAACTTAAAATCAAATGTTACGATTCGAAATAATTGTAAAGTATAGGGGGAAAGAATTTACTAACAGAACGTATCGCGCTATTCTTTTTATACGATTTCGAAATGGCATTTTTCTGCAAGAAATGTGGACTTGTGAGACGTTTACTATTATCTGAGTTTATGTCTGGATGACTACTATTGACAAAGATACTGGAATACCTTGCGTTAAATAGGCCATTTTTTAGTATGAGATCCGTAATTGTTATAAGCATCGAATGTTCATATAAACGAAATTCCTATACTAGAAAATTTAGGCGTTCATTGCCGCCATTACCCCACTGGCTAAAGGAACTGCCTGTAAAACTGATGTTTTATAGTTCTACTACTGCTGGTAACATATAATCTTCGAATGCGTAGTGACTTGGGGTGATCGAAGTAATTCCAGAGCTCCAATCTTGAACAAGGGAAAGTTTCTAAATAATTCAATGTGGACCATCTATACGGCAACGGGGACAAGTTAAGTAAATGCCAGTCTTTGAGGCTACCAGACCCACTATCTAATGTATCTGTTATGATCGAAATAAACGGATGGAATCAAAGTTAGGTGCTTGACACGTCCCTGCTAAGGACAATACGGCAAATTAAACTTTAAAAGTAAAAAGACGCTTTACATTGATATTATAAAACACCCGACATGTTGACACTTTACAGAAGAAAACTGAGCCGGCAAGGCGCTGTATAATAACAGACCTGCGTCTCTCACAGCTGTGCCGTCATAGCAGTCATCCCTGTCAGAGTATCACGGAAGTAAAGGCTTACTGCGGGCAAAGAGTTTATGTACCAAATGGTTGCAGCGAGCGCACAGTAATAAAGAACGCGTAGGGTAGATTGCTTATATAGGCGAAAATGACTTTTAAATAATCTGATTGAAATCTCAAAGATGCAATTTGTCAAAGTGGTGACCAACCATTAATGGCAGCGTCACAAATAGTTGTGATAATGCACCTTAATGGAAACATGGATCTCTAGAACATGAATTCGGAAATGAGTATAGCACATTAACAATTACTTACCTAGAATTATGGCCAAATAGATATCGATACAAAAAAATAACACAAGTTAATCGTTTCAGCATCACAAATCTACTCGTAAGATGTATTTTTTCAAAAGATCTCACGCAGCGTTTTTATATGAATACCTCAAAAGCATTCGGTGAAATATCTAAGGTAGGAGCTTGACACAACTAAGGCTAACGAGGCTGTGTGCTAATAGGGGTTTGAAATGAACGGTTTGAAAGATCAGTAAACTTTCTCCTTTTACGAGGCAAAGGTATTCGAGATATGGCTAGACACGTGCGAGACGGAAAATGAGTTTTAGCTTTTCTGTGCATAACCGCAGCTTGTAATTTCATGAGTCCCATTATATGCTTAAAAAGATTCTATTGGAGCAGAAATGCAGAAAAAGTATTAGTCGGAAAGTTAATGGATCTTAAAAACGGTGAGGCTTAGTGTAGGATCGAGTTCAATTTATTGAACGGCCTGTGGAACTTACTTCATGGGTCATAGAAGAGTGTGTAAGGCATCGTCTTGCTTTTTGAGCGAAGATTACAATTCTGTTATTTCATTTAAAGCCTATGAACAATTCGGTCTGCCTAGAAGGATCATTAAGGTGGCCATTAGTAAATTGAGTATATTCGACGTAAGGGTCAATGTCGACGGCCATCTTAATCGTGTGCCGTAAGGCTCATCAACGTTGACTATAACCTAAAAGTAATTCAAACGATCCTTTTAGACGCAATTCTCATCTATTCGGTCAATCTGCAGTCATGACGACTTTCGTAGAATAAATTATGTTAGGCGGAATCAATTAACGAAACTGAATGGTGCTTTATTTCAAAATTACTACCACATAAGGTAATTATTAGGAAACATTTTTTCTATTGTGGAAGACTTTCATAAATTATTTTTTGTGAAACTTTCTTAAATTTTAAAACAATTTTAAGAAAAATTAACTGTGCTTAATCTTGGGTTTGCTTTTGTCAAGGATTCCTTCATAAATGATGTTACATCGTTTTCAATGTAGGCTTTGTGAAGCTTTAATATAGGGAAATTTTAAATACTCTCAAACAAAAATTCGTACAATAATTTTACAATATTTGTCTCCGGATATACCTATTGGACGTCCCTAATTTCTCAATACAGTAGACATAAGTTCTAACGCGGTTCTAACGTGATGCTGCATTCATTAAACCAGGCACAATATAGGCTGAGTAGTATAAATTGGCTTTTTGATGTTGATGGTTTAGTAAACTTCAATCTTGACAATGGTTTCCTACCGAAGAATAAGTAACATCATTATCGAAGTGGTCATCCTACAGCATCTTACTTCGCGTATTTGGTATCGCTCTGTTGACTCCTTATTAGACAAACTTCCTACCAAATAGAAAAATACACTAGAACTATTATTAGATGCATTCTAGCATCTTACTGAATACAGACACCTGGATTTATACTAATACTTATGGCGTCTAATGTTTGATAACTCAAAGGCATACGAATTGTACCACTCAGATGTACATAGGTAGCTTCAACAATCTGCTGGATTATCATCCAGAAAATATTATGGCTATTGCCTGCCATATTTGCATATTACGCAATAGATAAAGGAGGCCACCTACGCTGTGAGCATACCGGTCATCTGGAGCTTCTGAGAAACCTCGCAGTGATGAGAATCGGACTTATGTCTATATCGTGTACATCCTCGTGGAACAATAAACTCCCAAACACTTCGTGGATTCACATTTACCTTGTCTACGAATGTCTTTTTTATTGCTGCTCTTAGTTCCCCGATTTCCATTCTATTTAAGCCAGCTTTGCGTGTCTATGCGTATTCTGTTAAGTATTATACGAAATACCTTATCATCGCCTAACGAGGGCCGTCTTGATGCCGCCGCCTTGAGCTCTCTTGAGATGTTCTCATTTATTGCGGAATAGAGCCTAGTTCTCGTTTTAATCCATACATTCATATACAGCAATGCAGACATGTCTGAATATACACATAGCGGCGTGCTATGAGATAGGGCCGGAGAACATTTGATAACCGGCCAGCCAGCCACCCACGCTCACGTGATGGCGTCGCGTGCTCTTATTAATAGTTTTTGCACTCAGTACATCCGAAAATGATAGCATATTTGAGCCTCATTTTCTTACCTGCATCTCTGCTCTCGTTACTTTTCAAAGCTCGCCTATCTGCATTTGCTGAGCTTCTCTGCGTCTTGATTTAGGCTATTAAGCTGGACGACCAACTCGACTGTAGTCCCCTCCGTTTACGGTTAGCTCACGCAAGTCCAAAATGGGTATATATGGGTATATGCTTATCTTCCCTTGGTTCACCTCTCGATGCACCTCTCGGACCGATAACAGCGACGCGGCCATGGCAAAACTGCAAGTTGCCATGGCTGGAGCAATCTCGAGCAGGTGTTGATGACGTGGGCTGTCAAGGTGCCGAGAGGGTCTGAAGCAGTCCCTCGTTTGGCCTCAAGGTTAGTTCAGTTCAGAGCTCTCGGAATAGCGAGCGGGGTTGCACGAAGGTGATTGCGTGACAACAATAAAAGGCAGAGCAAAGAGTCAGGACACTTTCGGCCGCAAGATACCTATAGCAAGAGCATGTAGGTATCGCACCCGCGCTCTTTTTTTCATTCTTGTGCAACATATTTGAAGTAATAATCTAGTCACATCTGTTCAAGGTGAATTTGAGGAATTGGAGCAATCCGTTAACCTTTGAATTTTCCCGCCGAATGGCTTTACGCATACATATGCGGGCACTGTAGATGTTCTCGCGTTCTTCTGTTAATTACAATTTTACAATGAGTGGCTCTTGATAAGTATGGTAAAGAATATGCCCTTTTTTCAAGTCGAGCAAAATCAGGCCTGCAGGAAAATTTAAAGCGTACTCGAGTGCTGCCAGATCGGTCTACATCATCGCTTGTTCTTAGGAGAGACTTCACGGGAGCACGAAATTCCTTTCCTTTCCTCAGTAGAGGTTGCACCTATACACATAAGTAGATCTGCCACGACCCGTGCGACTCGTCCGAGATTTCCCGAGAGACTCGCTTGTTACTTTTTGTTTCTCGCAGTGCCGACCTAAATTTACGTCTCGTACTGTTTTCCGCAACTGGCCGACCTTCCAGTGTTTTAACCGGGGTGCCAGCGAAATGAAAGCCGGCCTTTGCTTATCCTTCCGTTTATACCCAAGTACGAATTCGCGAACCGCCAGCCAGTTCCGGTAACTTGAGCGAATTGGATGAGCGACGAATGACGCCAGCAACGGTGTTGAGTGTGACACCGCTTAAAAGCTTGAAAGAGCCGTGCGAGAAACGGGACTAGGAGAGCGTTTCTCCCTGCGTGAAAATATCGGAGCCCACAGGGCATGCTCGGAGAGAGATGAAGAAGTCGCTACTATGAGTTTGCCCCGATGGCAGACGCAATCGCGCCCTAACTCCCTGTCATTCTCACTCACTAGCCGTCTTTGACTCTCACATTCTATTGCGTCGTTTTCCGATCGAACTTCCTACCATTGGTGAAGACTCCATGGCGTGAAAAACCGCCAGGGACTTAAGAGATTTCCGCCTGATGAGTCCACGGATTGTGGGCGTCGCTCAAGTCGTCCTAGCCCATGATGTCCCTTTTCGCTCAAGGCGCACGCGGCTTCGCTAGTCCCATTTCTGCCACTTAGAGTTGCACAGGGGATCTGGAAGAGACTAGCAAACGAGTCATGGGAGGAAGTCGCTTTAGTTTTTTCTTTTGCGTCTGTCTTCCCTTTTCGGCAGCCCGTTTCTCCCATACCCTAGCTTTGGAAAGTAGCATTGCCAATGTCGCGTTCCGAGATTCTGAGTGGACTATCTCAAGCTGGGGCTGAGCCCCCGCTTTTTCATCGCTCCCTACGGTCCACGAAAATGTGCCGCGTTTGGCTTCCCGCATGTGCGATATGTGTCAGTCAGCGAAAAGTGTTGAAACTAGACAACCATTGAAATGCAAAGAAAAGAAACAAAGAAAGCAGACTAGAACGAGGTGTCGGAGTATAGTTGCCAGAAGGCACGGCAGTGTTGTAAGTCTCAAATAGACGTCATGATTGCGGATCGCCGTAGAGATCATACCAATCTAAAAGAAATTGTTTGAGATAAATAGACATTCCGATTCTACCCCGACAAACATTGTTTGTTGGCTATACTTTCCATTTTGTCCTGAGCGTGACTATAATTTGAATCGTTGAACGTACCTAATGAACTAAATAGCGTGCCTTTGGCAAAAGCTCACTACACTTTTTTTAGCAGGAGAATCTACAATTGCCCCAAATATAAGACGTTTCTTGCTAAGTGTTACTAATCTTGTACATTTGTTGTATTACTTTACATGTTCAGGACTCGCTAGCCAGTTGGGCAATGGCAAAAATTGCCTTTGTTCAAAGCAACGAAGTTAGTAGATGATATAGTGATTTTTCGTTGAATGCATCACTCAATTGTTGGATATAGATGCGCGCGGTGTAATATATAAAATAACATTACCGGAAGGAGTAGTAACAACAGGTATACTTATCAGATATTTTTTACATATATAATTCTTTAAGTGATAAAGGAGGTACAAGTTGAAGGTAAGCATCAGGAGTATGAAACGGTAAGGAGTTCCGAGGCTTGAGGCGATTAAAAAAGTGGAAAAAAATTATGGCACTAAATATTACCGAACTGTCTATCCATATTTGTTATGTTCATATTCTATTAGAAATAGGATACCTAAAAGAAAACATAATTTAATTCTGTGGAAACTCTTAAAAATAAGTTCAATAAAAGTAATGTTACGCTCATATTCATACAGTAACTAATAAAATAATTATAGTACTAGGTCAGAACTAACGTAAGTTCTCGCGCACACTCGTCTATGAGTTACAGGCATTTAAGCAGTATCAGCAATGCTCTTCAATGATTAGCAAGCGAAGTCATGTCCAGCATGACCTGCCGTAGAAACCACATTCGTAGTCGAAGTCGCTCTGTCTGACAGTCTGTAAAAAAATTTTTTACGAGTCTGCACTCGTAAAAAAATTTTGAAAACGAAATCTAAATATTACTATACTGAAAATTAAAGACATATTAATATAAAAATAATATGGCTTGGGAAAAGAAAAAAATAGATAGATAAAGATATCTGGAAGAAAGGCATGCAGATGACGTACGTGAAATCATTCCTCCAGTTTCCTCCGCAACGCCTCCCTTGACCGATAAACGGGAACTCAACGGTTGCCAATCCAGTTCCGTCACTAAGTGGTGCCCAAGTTTCCCATCGAACCGAGGTCACGGACTTCGAACAACGATTCAATCGAGATAATTCTCAGGTACTTTTAGAAAGAGCTCTAGTGGAATCAAACTAATTCTAACGTAAACATATAAAATAAATAAATCGATTTGGTTTACGACTCTCTTTAAACTGCTGTCTTTATTGGCTACCCCGCTCAGATAGGCCGCTCGGAAAAGTACGCCAATAACAAGCTAGCAACAATTACCGTGCACGGCTGGCGAACAGACGGTAACTACCCACTCACGATGCGCGCCGAAAAGATGCGAATCGCAGGGCTAGTTTACAATCAGAAACAACATAACTAGTACGTGACCTAAACATTAGAAGAGTCCTTCAAAGGGAGCTTACACGCACACGCAGCAATGAAACTTTGCCAACTATACTGTACTGCAGACAACAGTCACTGAATAAGATGCAGAAGAGCTACACCGTTGAAAGCTGGAACTAGAGCGACCGCGCGCGACAGGAATGGCCGTACGCACAGCGGACAGAAAGGGGAAGCGAATCACTTTATCGACAATGCACGAAACAGACAAACGATGGGGTACCGACCATGCATAGGCACGCGTGAAAAAACAGGGAGCTCTAGAACATTCTGAAGAACTAATTTGAATCCAGGCACCGAGCAGGGATTCGAATTCCAATGGAACGGAATTCGAATTCCTGCTTGGCGCACGTACATTGCGGAAAATCATAGCGTCACTGTCAGAATGTAAACATCGACCAAATGACAGGTGACGAAGCCATCTCAAAGGTGCCGCCAACGCCTAATAGGGTAGGTAGGAAATGGGACCGTAGAACGTAATAGATAATACAAGCGACTGAACGAAGTAGACAATTAGCAAGTACTTTAAATTTATAGCGTGTAATATCAGAAACTTCTATATATATATATATATATATATATATATACGTATTTTGTTCAACTCATTTAAATACTAATTAAAGTAATTTGTGCTTTATCTATTCGAAATTATTCACGCGAGGAAGTCGATCTAAGCTCGATGCTCATTACAGTTGGAGTTTCTAGAAGCTTAGGGTGGAGATGGTTTGTAATATGGGGACTTAAAGGCTGACTTAATTGGTATTGTTGCGTATGTAATACTTGTTGAGTCGTGTTAGATAATAGACTTATTTGCGAAACTGCAATTTAAAGCTGAAATTGATTTACATTTTGTGACCTTACGTGAAGCTGGAAGATTATACGCTTTGGTACTAAAAAGTGGCATACCTCTTGACCATTGATATACCAAACCAGCTGTTAACTGTGGTATGAAGTCAGTTAACCGCGAGTGAGTGTGGCGACCGATTAAGAGTACACAGTGAAAACTACACCAATAAATAAAATAAACGGGACATAAAATTCGATCTTTTTTCATTTTTTTATTATCAAAGATTTGTAGCACCCATTGCTATTGAGATCCTCAAAGAGATATCGATCGTTCCGCCCTTGCAGTTAAGGTAAGGTTGAATTCAGTTGCTTTTTGGGGTAAATATTGGGGCGGCTACTATTTACATGAGACTTCAATTTCCTCGTACACTCAAAAAAACATCGACCGTCCTTCAACAGTTAAAGACTCATATTTTTCACCATCTTTGTTGTTTATACGATACCTCGACTGGGACACATTAACCGAAAGCTGACACTGCCCATTGTTACTTCAAGCGTACCCAGCTAGTCTATCCCGGCGTAGTTCGCATGTTCCGATGCTTTTATTCTCGCCTAGTAGGCCGTAGAGGAAAAAACCCTGATCCATGTGTCTGCTAGAAGCAGAGGGCTTCCAGATGTGGAGATGGCGTCACTCGAGAACGCCGAGACGAGTGACTGCTTTGGTCCTCTACCAGCGGGACAGGCGATGCCAGAAGAGCACGGAATAGATTGATGGTAGGAAGGTCGACCCCAGCAGGTGGTGTAAGACTTTAGGTGGCCTTCAAAATGAATGCATCCACGATGGAATTCTACCTAGCTCCTGCTGAGTTTCATCTGCCCAATGCGTCACAAACCCTCACAGCCACCGAATAGGTGACCCGTTTTTGTGTTCTGCCTATGCAGAAACCACCAACGGCCCATTCGTTTTACGGGAGAGAAAGCTATTTCACTTTCAGCCGGTTGAGCAATGGGATATCTATGCACTCGTTCCGCAGGCGCGTGCGCTATACTTATTAGGTTACCTTCTGATATTAATTTCGCTTATAACACCATCGTCTGTGTGTATCTGTGGCTTTTTTCTATAAACGAACTATGGTATATTCAAAAAAATTCTGCGACGAATAGTGATAAAGAGATACACATAGGCTCTAAGCATATTTTATGCGATGCTGAAAGACCTACTGTCTAAACAGTAACGCTTTCTGCATAACTTCGTAAGACGGACCCCATAAATGTAAATGTGCAACGGCGGGTGTCGAACTCCTGCACCTATGTGTCTCCTCCGGTCGCAAGGCGCACGCGAATGTGGCAAGCCACCAAGATCGACACCGACCGTCTGGCCGCAAATAATATATAATTTGTCGGACCTGTATAACAAACCAGCTTACTGGTTGCCCTCCTATTTGTGTACCCTAGCGTCCCTTGCAATTTAATTTGATATCTATATTCGATTTAAGCATGCAGCAGACTTTTTTTCATTTAAGCTGCTTACGAAAAGTCATAATGTGCACTCAAAATATCATAAGGTCAGCCTCAGTCTCTCACACTTATCGTAATGTTCTCCTTCCAATCAAATATTTTGATGAAAAGCATGCAAATCATTTTGGCATACAGCGCGTACAATAGCATTTAGTCGCCGCTTCGCCGAGTCGAGTTTTGGTTTTCATGGTAACGTTAATTAAATAATAAATGTGCCTATTTATATTATATATCATTTTGATGCTGTCTCGTTATTATATATATATATATATATATATGCTTTCACTGTTTATCTTTATACAGCAGGTGTCGATAGAATGTACTAAATAGAATTGAATACATGGGTTGTTAAGCACGCTTGCAAATGCCCGATTTTGGCTACCACTCCGGTGTGTTTGCAGTGTTTCTCGCTTATTTATGCCTGTTTCTGTTCTCGTTGTTTATAGTATATTTTAGTCAGCTATATCCTGGGCTGGAATCGGTTCATGTTTGATGCAGTGTAAATCATTTAGGAGGTTACCGGCTAAGTTGCGAACATTAAGTATAGCGTCGTATAAATTCGGAATTGGTAGCTTAGACACAGATTTGGTATGCTCAGAGACAGAACGAACTGATCTAAAAATCATTCGTACTGCTCGCCTGTGAGGATTACCCGAATCCACATTACAACGTATAAGAGACTGCTCAAAAGACTCATATAAAATATAGCTATCCAGAAATCATACCAGTTTCTTGTTTTAGCTCCAAAAAGAAATTTTAATATTGCTTAATAAGCATATTCTTAAGCTCTATATCAATCGTTTGTTATATTGGATATTTTGCACAACTTTCCAGCGAACGACTTTCTCACTATGCATCAAGCCTTACTCTAAAGTATTCAAAAGAATAATTATAAAATGTTTATGTCTACAGAAAGTTCTCGTTCCTCGTCTCAGTTCCAGAAAACAATTTCAGCATTAAATCGAATACCACACACAGCAAATAAATAGATATTTTGCGTAGTGAATGGATAGATGAACTCATTGAGAGGTGTTCTGTTATACCTGATAAAAGTGGCGTATCTTACTAATTGTAATACCCATACATACACATTGAAATTTGATAAGCAGTGTATATAATTCAAATACTTGTTCATAAATAAAGATGGTTTGTATTGGTTAATCGGTGCCAAGACTTGATATTGTGGTTGTATGGTAAAACAACAGATATTAATACCTAGTCGTTAAAAGTATGCTAGGATGTTATTTACAAGACCAAACCAATCTGATGATAGATGTACACTTACGACCTCCACAAACACCCGAGGAGAATCATTCCACTCTTTGCAATCTTTGTATCTCTTCACACGTTTAACGGAGAAAGGAATCAAAAATGGAAATCCAAACGCCGAAAGTGCTCCTTCATTCACTGATTCTAATTCTCTCCTCTTTGTTCATATTCCTTTCAATTTCACTGTTCATCCACTGGCAATGATTGACTGCTCCATCGTGAAAATCCCCGGATATTTCAAAACACCTCTTGATGAGAACGACGTCGAACAGGGAACAGTTGGGGCAACTGATGATGTTGGGGCTGTGCTGATGGCGCTGATCGCATAGGCGAGATTGCACAAAGAGGGCCTATGAACGCTGTCAGCGTTACATCATTTGCGCAGCTTCTTTCCTCTATCCGAGCAGTGTAGAATTAACAGACGTCGGGTTGGGATATTGCAGTGCAAACGCGGTATGTGCCATTATCGTGGAAGGATACAAGCCAAAACGGTTCTTGTCGATTTGTCAACCGCAAGTGCATAAAAGTCGAATGGCCTGTTTCTACATTCCATACATGAGACGTTCATCGCCTCTGCAGCCCGCTCTTCCATTTTTTGCAAGCGAGGTTAAATAGCAAAGCGAAACGAAAAGGTGAGTGGGGAGAGACTGAATCGAAAGCCAATCGTCCGAATGGATAGGCAAAAACAAAAATCAGATTGCCGCGCACGCTAGAAGTTTCTTCAACTATATCGAGCCTGTTGTCGTATATGCTATATTTCAAACCTGGTATTCGCCCTAATCGAATTATCCTGTAATTGTTGATCACTTGTGAACGTACTGGCAAATATATTGAACGGTCGCTCGTAGAAAAATTGGCAACCTGGAATGCTTTGATAGTACTTTCCGACGTTATGATCGTCGTCTAGCGACGCGTATTTGTTTTGTGTTACTGAAGGCGTAAAGCATTATCTCAGGCGTGGCGCTCTGCGATCTAGAACACATCGTCACGTATTTATTATCATTTTAGATAAGAATATGAAGATAAAAACGTGAGGAAGGAATAGGAAGTGTCGCAGCTTCAAAAAAACGTTTTGCAACGGGATTGCCTGACCGAGATAAGTCTTTCGTCGTGCATCAGCATTTTTCTATGCACGTCAGATAACATACGAAATCGCTCATGGGAGTTTAGTCTTTGCTCTGTGTTGTGCCTTTTTAGCGCAACAAATTGAAGGTCGATGATGCGGGATATTAAATCACGTTTATTTAAACACATTCTGGCCCCGCTAATCGGGATGGTCATCTACAGAGTTCATTTAGTAGACCAATGGTGTCAGACGCATATGGAGGTATAACAATCATAACTGCCAAAGTTGCGCGTAATACGCCAGCAAACTTCGGAATTGAATTACTGATGCGCTCGCCCTACTTGTTACATCTTACGTTGTAGGTGTTGTTTCTGACTTTCAATGTCCATACAGGTACAGTCCGTGTACTAAAGTGATTAAAACTGTCGGTAATTGCATTGTATTTTCACTGCAAACTTTATATGAAACCACTCTCTATGGAACGTCGCACTTTCTCTGAAGGATTGCAAATACCTTTCTATATTCATGTTTCAATTCTGTGTACTGGACGTAGCCAGCGGGTTCCTGTATTTTTGATTCAGGCACAGACTAAAAGCATCTGGGGACAGGCTGTCTCCGCATAATTGCAACGTGCTGATATGCAACGCTAGGCTGTTTTTCCAGTGTAACTGCTGTTATATAGCTGTGGAATTTTAGCATCTAATTCCTTATGGCGCTCCGCTAAGAATCTTACGCCAGTTTCTTCAACGTATTTATACGGAGTGGTCGCTCGAGCAGGACTGGAAAAGGATTTCTTAATCCAACCTTTTAAACCTGTCCAGAGAGCTTCACAACGTCATCGCTGTTGAAACGCCTTGAGGAGGAGTCAACGAAATTGTCTCATAAAGCATTGGAACAGGAGGGCCAAGTGGTGCCAAAGATGCTCCAATTTAAGCTGGCGAGGCTTAGGGAGACACCGAACCGGCTCCCTCTTCACACATATCCTCTGTTATACTACAGAGCAGCTTTGAAATGCAACCTTAAAAGGCCGCTGAGTGGAATTTCATTCTTGACGGGCTGGCACAAGATGATAAGCTCTTATTTAGCTGGAGATTAAAGGTAATCGTGAAAGCTTTATAGCCACCATTAGGCCGGATGCCTCTGATGGACCGCATTAAAGGGTCATGATTCCTCTAATATACCGCATCACTGCATATAGTATGTATGCAAGTATATATCCAAGTTATTCAAAGCCATTCTAACCACGTTTAGCTACACGTAGTACGCAACTGTTTTCGCCTTGCGTCCCTGGAAGGTATACAACCACCTACATACCAGTGTAGGTAGCGATTGATCCTTCAAAGTTCAAGCAGCTATTAGAGGACTCGAATATGACTTTTCTCACAGTAAAGACCTGTCAGTACTAAATTCGACAATAAAAAAGCATAACAAGAAAGTTAGCAAAAATGCTATGTTACAGAAGGAACCAGAGATCTATGGTTTATTTTCCTCAAAGGACAAAGTTGTGAGAGCTATTCATGAAGAACGTCCGACCTCTGCAAATGACTTGTCAATCTAATTTGAAGCAAGTTGAGCGAATAGCGCGTCCAGATGTTGCAGTCAAATTGTTCTCGACAGTTCGTCAGCTTCCGAAGGCTTCCATCACGCTATTAATATCTTACCCCAAGGCTCGACTTTTTCCACCTAAAGACAGCACAGTTTGCTTTGTCCCACAGCGTGCCCGTATTCCGAAAAAGTAATACAACGAAGGTACACTGAACGGAGGTGCAGGTACTTGCTAATCAAGTCACTAAGGTTAAAAACCGCCATTTATGCGGTTAAATTAAGTGTGCTTAAAAATGATACACGCGAAGTATACATTTAAGAAAGATGCATTTAGGAAGGATACTGGAAGGATACTCAGGAAAGATGGCAGTTACGACAGATTGTCTTTACTGCGATTGCCAATGTAGGCTTCTAAGATAATAAACGAGGTAACAAACGGTGATGAACTCCCAACGAAAGCACTGCTTATGGACTTGAAAGACAACGACCCTTGATACATTACCAGACACTTTTGTTTTCATTTACCAGCATGTTTTATTCGCTTGGTAGACAAAGAGTGGAACACGTCCACGTTATTATGCACGCTGGACGCAGGAGTTCCGTAGAATTCAAATTAACTTAAGTAAATGTACTATTCATTTACCCTGCACAAATGATTTCAATGATATTCATCGTTCTACCGCTGGCAATATGGATATGTGCGTGTGTTTCTACAGAAGTCTCTCGTTACTATCGTTGCTACTATATGTAAAAGATAATGATGCAATGTGGATCGTAACAAAACAGCGTTGAGTTTTTGACGAGGTGTACAATATATTTTCAAGCAGACGAAAAAAATGATACATCTTTCCTTTACGTATACCAAAATTTATACGCAGTGTATGTATTTATACAAACAAAGACGTCCGTTGTTGTTGAACACAATGAAGTGTTTAGACTAGTGGGTGATGCCAGGGGCTTACTGGATAAAAACAGATCTCTGCATAGTTAAAGCAGATCCAATTCTAATCCTTCATTATATTTCTATTTTAGCCTTTATAATGTTACCGTGTTTATTTACTGTTTGTCAGGTATGACGAGGTTTCCTCTGTCCGAAAGATGAGGGCAATTTTCCTTGACTAAAAATATCCTGAACCTTTGTAACACCAGGTTTGTTTATTTGGCGGTCGGAACGTCTGTGACACAAATATATCTATATCTATACATATAATAAAAATACGGAGTAGTAGTTTGAGGAGAAGCTTTGCCCGAAGTCTAAATACATATCGTAATAGCTTTGCTTACTGTTAAATTTACCAGCTACTACAAAAACTGGGACTCGTCTTGTCGTGGGTAGGCTCAGAACCGTATATACCACAATAGTTTATTTATACTATGAAAAAAAGTTTAACGCTCTGAAAATTAAAATAGACTATTTTTCTACGATTAATCTACAAAGAATCACGTCGGCAAATTTGGTATTTTTACTAGAGATCCTGGTCACTCTTGATATCAATTTGCTTTGACTCCCAAACATAGTAATTTCTTAATAACGTCGTGAACCTGATATTCTGCTGGATTTTAGTTCACCTCTCTTTACAACTAGAAAAATAGGATGACCGAATTATAGAGATAAGCGAATCGTCTGCTTCGGAAGAGTGTGCTGGCGGTAGCTGAAGTGAACAGCTCTGCTGGCGCAGAAGTTCGGCTTCTGGCAAAGGAGTGAGTATCGCTACGATCGAGATGCTGTTCCTCTTAACCTTGGAAGTTCCTTTTCCTGCGACATACCCTACTCTTTCCTTGGGCCAGTTATCTGCACCACCAACCCGCCCCACGACAAGGCCGGCTCACGCCTTTCCCTCCCACAACCTTGCTACCGAAAACATGAGGATCTGCCGAAGGAGAGCGCACAAGTAAGGGCGATGCCTGGGGCAAATTGACAAGAGGCCTTGCGACGGCGATGATGAGGACCATGGGAACGACCCAATCAGGTTCGAAACGAAGCAGAAAAAAAGCTACTGAGGTGATGACTGAAACAGCCGGAATGCGGCGGTACTCTAAATGGGTAAAACTGACCGCAACCGTGACGGCTTCTGCTGTTACTCCGGTTACTACCGCCTGCACTCAGTAAAAAGTTGGAGAGGACCAATTAATGTTATTTTAAATAAGAGAAGAGGATACAGTCGAGAAGAAGACATACGTTGAGGACGCTGCACAGCTGCACAGGCGGGTGGCGTATGTATTTTACCAAGAGAAGAAAGTGAGGAAAACAACAGGGAGGAAAGAGAGCTTAATGTGCTTACCTGGAGGTTTGGTGAGCCCATCTCTTTCAACCCGCCTGGTTTCTCCAACGGCTAGGCCTTCATCGCTCTTTCTCGTGAAAGTGCGAGAGGCCAAAAGCGAGTTAAAGACAGATGGAGAAAAAGGTAGGCCGCCTGTTCGTCGGTTTTGCTCGGGGCTGGTGTAAGGAGATAGCG
This sequence comes from Tropilaelaps mercedesae, assembly GCA_002081605.1. Taxonomy (NCBI): domain Eukaryota; kingdom Metazoa; phylum Arthropoda; class Arachnida; order Mesostigmata; family Laelapidae; genus Tropilaelaps; species Tropilaelaps mercedesae. The sequence continues at coordinate 114,475 of MNPL01001713.1, forward strand.
GGTGGCGAACTGTCGGGACGGAAAAACAGAACGACAAGAGTTCCGGACAAAGCACTGGTAATACGGCTGAGAGGAAGAGGGAGATACCAGGCGGAAAGGGTAGCCGTAGCGGTTGTATGAGTCAAGGGGTTGACTAAGTTCCTTGGATGCTTTGGTCTTTGCTCTTTCTACCGGAGTGCAGAAAACGATGCCGGTTGCAGTGAGATGGTATCATAACAGAAGCCGTGGTAAAAGCACAACGGCGATAGGATTAAACGGTAGCATGGCAGCATGGTCGCTGCCTCTTCCGCCACCTTCGATGGCGTCGTCGCGAGGGTGAAACACTATCAAAGCCAGGTCGACAATTCTGCGGGACGACGGCAGCGGGCAGCAAAGAAGCATCGCTATCACAACAACCCGCACTATTACAGTCTCATCCAGATCTCCTATGAGTCGAGTTTTCTTCTCCTCTCTCCCAGGACGCTCGCAGCCGCATCTCTCGCTTCAAATCCCCTCTAACTAGACTCACTTCTCTCTCTCGGGTCGTCGTCGTTCCCTCGACATTCCCAGCGACCCTCCACGAACTCGAAATCCTCTGTCGAGCTATTTCACGCATTTCGCGGTCCTGGCCTCTACAGTTTCTAGAAGATGAAAAAAAGTCGCACCACCGAGCCCGCTAGACAGACGCACACTCGCATCGCCAACTCGAGGGAACCCCTTCGCCGCCATCTCGATCTGTCGCTGGCACCGTTTCTCAGTATCCTCTCTCTCAGCTGTATTTACGCTGGGATAATTCGCCCTGCGGCCTCCGTGTCGGTCCTGATCTCGTTCCCCAACCCCTCCCTGTTCTCTATGCGGTTATCTTGCTTTTGACCATTCCCATACCGCGCTCGTTGTTTGGCGTTCCTAGCTCTGCCCTCCTGTGGCTCGAGGGCGTCGTCGAACAAAGAGCGCACGAGTGCACGATAACGCAGGCGAAATGAGGCTAAGAAGAGAAGTAGAGACAGGATGGCCCGTCGGCGACATTCCGATCCTAAGCCTTTCCGTCTGGCTTCCCGCCCCGATACCTGCGTTAGACCCACGACCACGTAGTCTCCTTCCATCACAGAGAAAAGGCAAGCTCCAGTGTCAAGAGGGCCTTTTGCTGATTTTCTTAAGCGTTTATTAAGTGCGTTGGCGTGTGTCCCATACGCAATAACACTTACGATATGTGAAAGGAAAACAGAGAAGAGTACGTGGTAATCCTGAATTATGTTGCTAACTTTTAAACGGTCGACATTTCTAGCCCCGTTTGCTGTCTTCAAGCCTATATTCTGATATTCTGATAGATGTGGTGCTCTAATGAACATGCGGCTTAAACAGACTAGTTTATAATAAATGAACTGCCTCTGTATCAATCGATTTCGACACAAATTTCACATGGTGGGATACCTTGATCGAGTGAGTAGACAATCGTAAAAGTTTACGCATTCGGAATACGGAAATTATTTTTAAGATTTCAAACGAAGTTTGCTAGCATACCATTTGTTCATGTCCAGTGGGATCTTGTTTGGCTCAGACGAGTGATCATGATCAGCTTTCTGTGAATTACTGCGGTAAGGTCGAATAAATTATGGAGAATATCACCGCCGCGCAACTGCTGTCGTCGTTAATCTCGAGCATCTATTCAACATTCGTCCTCTTCGACCCTCTCCGCGGCTTAAAGAAGAGGTAGATTATTGCCTCTTGGCTCCATATTCCAGCTCACACAAGCATATCGCAGGGGGCTATTTATTTTGTTCTGTTTTAACAACCTGTGCTGAGGCAAGGTGATATGGTTAAATGACACAAAATCCTTTGGGAGTGGTTCTAGGAGCTGAGCTGTTTTACATACGAGCATCGCGGTTAAGTGTCTTTTTTGGATCGCCGACCCCTGCTGAGAAGAAGGCAGACTATTCTACCGTAAGGCATATGAGTGAATGAAGACAGGTGGCTGGAGACAACTCCCCAGGCCAGCCGGACTAGTTAGACCGCTGTTGTGAGCTAGCGGTATTCCGATTTTTAGTCTGACATAATTCCAGACAGTTAGAGCCAGCTGGTACCGTGGTTATGCTAACAATTATGCGGAATTAGTTAGCCACGAAGGAGAAAAATGGGTGCTTTGGCCACGATCTACAATTAATGCCATCTTCACGGCAATCAAACATGATTGCCACTGTAATAAATATTATTAACCTAGCATAGTGAGCACTATGTCGAATACGATTCATCACAATTAAATCAGGGAGTATACGTTAGAGCGCCTTAAAGCTGTGAGGTATCAGCTCATGTTTGTTCCGCTGTGTCAAAACATTGTAAAGTGGAATTACCTTCTTATTAAGAACCAGTTAATCGATAAGGTATAAAGAAAATCGTGCGTTAATATTACAAGAATGGTATGCTTCAGGCCGTCTTATCGTTGTACCGTAATGGTAGGCTAGCTTGTTAATGGCCCAGTTCGTACTCATAGAGTGCGAACTTAACCAACAACAAGCATTGATTAAACAAAATTAAACTCTGTATATTTTAGCACTGCGATTGGAGTAAGCTCACTACTAGTCAATGCTCATAGAGGTACTAAGGGTGATTGATAAGATTAGAATAATTGCTTTAGCATTCTAAGCCGCACACAGCAAACACATGAGTGCTGGATATCATCAGTAAAAGCCAAGACGAGCAAAATTAGCTAAATATTTAGCAAATAATTAGCAAAATAAAAACGGCGAACGGTGCCTGTCTGCAAGATCAACAGGATAATTTCACTTAGACATTGCGCCTAGGAAAGCGTCT
>MNPL01001714.1:0-15622 GCA_002081605.1 Tropilaelaps mercedesae
ATATATATATATATATATATATATCTATATATATATAACAAACTGATCACGGGCTTCAATTATGAATCATGTTTGCATATTAGTGATGTGAGAAACGGTTATAACACGTATATCTGTGATATCTGATATGACAGCTCAAACATATTTATATGTGCATCGTAAATCTACCAAGTTTTAGGCCACATTTGATAGTCACAAATGAAGCCTTTCTGAGGAGTTTTATGACCAAACACAACGCTACTTTGATTCTCCGAGAAATTGGAGATATTCCCACTTTTACTGCAATTCCAAAATACAGGCTCAAGTTATGTCCAATAAACAAATACAAGCTAACACGTGAATACCTTAAGTATGCCTTTTTCATTACAATCGGTTTTGTACTAATCAAGCAATTGTTGCATCCTCTTGCACTACACATATCTTCATCAATATTAAATTCTAGGGCACCATTACTAACAAATCGTATCGCCACTACTTTCAGAAATGAAGTGCCCCTTCGATCATCGGTAAGTCAGACTCATATAGCGTTATATGGGTTAATGCATGCATTAAGTTAGTTGGGACCTATTTTGTAAAAATATTACCGTAAATTATATCATGATTTATACGTGGAAGTTTAAAATGAGAAATTGCAACCCAAGTCGACTTTCACACAAGTTTATTTAAAGTGGTTCACATTTTGTCATCTCTTTGTCTTTAGTTTAAAAATATTTTTTAGCATTTCCGTCTTGCCTTGATCCTAGTCACAAACAAATGGCGACTACTAAAAAAGCATTTAACAAAGGAAGGCTTCTCTCGTTTGGTTTAGTGGTGAATTTACAGCTATGTCTAAACTATAAAAAAGAGATTCCCAGTAGGTTATCCAATTAAGGCTGTTTAAACGGTGATTCACAGTATATGCCGCTTCGTTGCACTTGTGTGTTCTATAATTAAATGAAAATGTAGATTAACAAAAACTGGTGAATTTTCTCTAGGTATCGAAGCTTTGGAAAGTTGCAATAAAGGTAGTTTCTTTATTATTCAATGCACGTGCGCAGAAATCCTAAAGAGTGGTACATTCGCGACGACGATAGTGAAATGACCTACGTCAACTTGAGGTATTAGCGAAAACACTTATAAACACCGAACTGATGAAATCGATGTTCGTATAAATTAGTTGCTTCTTGTAGGTTTAGCCGGTCTCTTTGAAATTATAAAGTGCCCAATCATCGCATCGCCGACAATCAATGTAACTTTCCGTTTCTTTGATTGCACTTATAGACTTTTTCCTACTTTCATTATTTTTTATATCACAAGTGTGATAATAAACAATGGTAAATTACATCTTTGTATGACAGTTTGTATGTTTATATTTTCAGTTACTTAATTAGATTTCTTTGTTAATCTGTGGTCAACTTTATAGAAACTGGTCTCTGCAAAACCTCGACGATATTGCCAGTTGGATTGCACACAATGAGGGTAACGGTAAGCATAAACAAGATAAAAATAGCACCACCGTCAATGTTAAACTCACATTTTGGCGACCGATTAAATCTACTAGAAACTAGAATAAACTGTAAAGCAACTGTGAAGCAATACTCGCATCAATGCAACATTCTTGATTGTATGGCGAGCCTACTGTATCGATCCATCAATCCAATGAATGACTGTGATTAATAACGTATCGGAAGCAAAGTTCTAATGTAGTCAGAGAAACTCAATACATTTAGAAGGTTCATTGAGTTATTGACCAAACCGAACCCGAATCACTTGACTAACTATAAAATTTCAATGTATAAATAACATGGCTTTTGTTTAAACACTCGTTATCTAAAGTAACATTACATTCTGCTGGCATTTGCGCACGTACACTTTTGGTTTATTAAGAAACTGCTCCTTTAAACAAATTAGCATGAAGCTTAGCCTTGCAGTAGTACCTATCGCGAACGTTAGAAAGTGTGTGCAACAGATGGACTAACACGTCAAGTAGAGCGACATTGAAGCCGACGCAGGGGGCTCCAAATAAAAAGCCTAAAAGACACAATAAATTTGGCTTTACAGTTCTTATCCTGAACCGAAACTTCATTGAAAACACCACGGAATCTCAAAGGTAAACAATAACTATTTTGTTTATAAAATTTTCATAAGGTTCACTAATTCAAGCCTGTGCATATTACCAATTTGACTAACTAAAAGCTGCTTTTGGCTCTTTCAAGGTAATTAAAAGTATTCTTATTAGTACACATTCAAACCTATTGTATAACCTTGATGTTGACATGCATTAACGCATGACACCATGTTTGACACCAGAGTAGTGTCAACCGTAGTTCCGTCCAACGCAAGTTCCGAGCCGGCTATATCCACTCACAACGGTCGCGCGATAGCGATATGTCGGTCTCGAATTGGCGGTTTGCTCTTCGCGTTATGCATGCTGCATTAGGCTAACGTGCCGAGTAGAGTTCAACATGAGAAGGGCGATAGCCATTCCTTCATTCTTTTTTATAGACATCGTCGTGGTGGCATAGAAACATAATTGTGTAAATTTTAGGCATTGTCGCTAATAGCAGATCTCATATAATAGCTCCATAGGCATGGCATGCTCTCAATCGCTTCAGCATCAGTTGGTTGCCAATTCAAAATAAATATAAGCCTTTATAGTCGAACGAGATTGTTTAGAGCAAAACAGCAGAAAGTAGGGGTATGTAACTCAGTATTTATTGTACATACAGTGTACTCACGTCGGTCTGTGTTTCATTCTTAATCAGCTTGGCATCGGCAATGCTGATGCGAATGAATGATCCGTTTTTCCAATTTTTTGGAAAAATGGCCACCGATGAGAAAGCTTCCCTTGGCAGACACGAAGTTCTTGAGCGTTTCAAAGCAAGTGCTGAATTTCGAAGACTGGTCAAAAAGGTGCATGAAGAATATTCCCTCGACCACGATGACGATGAAATGATTCTTCGGAGGTCAGTGTGCACTTACATTGGTTAACCAATAGGGTGATGCAAGCAAGCCTCAAGTTATCTCTAGATTATTAACATGATATTGCTGTTTAGCCAATAATGCCATCTCAACTGTCCACATGAACATAACAAACTACATGTATGCATACAATCTTCTAGCAAATACCTTCATTATAAGGTCAAACAGTAAACTGGCCGTGCATTATTCTAATCAGTTCACGCGTTCTTCAAACAGGATTTACGGTGCGCACTATCCTGAGGTGCTTGACGATCGAATTTTGCCGTATGCCGATAGTGTTACTGCACTAGTAAAAGCTAGAGCTGCCCTTCCACATCTCGAAAGTTCTATAAAATCTAACTCCATTCCTTATATGGAGGACGTCGTGAGATTTACACATGAAGAAAATAACATGGATCAATCCGGTGACGAGCAGACCCTCGAGGAACTCGTGCACAATGATATGTTAGAAAGCATCCTAATTCAACGAGAGGTGGACGAAGAGCTGGAAAAAGAAGGCTCTCAGAATCGGCAAGAATTAGAAGGAGGCCAGGGTGGTGAAACAGAAGAGGAGCGCAGCCAACGGAAGGTTCGCGCTCGCGGCGACGCCGACCGATTATTACCAACGCGTAGAAGAAACCAGGACTATTTCGAAAGAAACCTCACCCAGGTTCTAGATGGTAAGTGGACACATCGTTCTGGATACTGGCACCTATACACTACTAAAACATTGTGAGTAAAATAAATATATTTGTTGTTTTTTCACAACACCATGGAAACCTATCGACAACCTGTCCTGAGCATTGGCAACTGGTGCACGCAAATTGGTAAATGTACTCAATCAGCAAAGCTAATCTTGTAGAACATCTAGGTGTTTTGTTTGTCAAATCCTTAATTTGGCATCTCTAACTCGTACCAATTTAGTATGTCGTCATTCGTACTATAAATGCGTTTATCTGTTGCACGTAGAAGTATGCGGTGAGTAGTAGTAAATATGATACGTTTGATTTTTTTTCATGTAGTGTTATGCGGAAATTTACTCATTGGTACGAAAATATCTGTTCCAGCACATTTAGCCTCCTTTTAGTATTTTGGCTCTAACATGCTTCAAAATCCAACAGTAACGTCAACTTCAAACCTTTTGATGTTCGTCTGTATAGGTACAAAGGCCGCAATGCAGGAGGAAAGCCTACGTACATCTTATATGACACACTTGAAGCTCGTGATAAAACACATTATAAAACACAGAATCCCCAAATCGGACTGGCCACAGTTCCTTCAGCGCTTCCAGCTAGAGCAATTAATGAGTGTTATCGAAGGTGATTGTCTCGTAATTGTCAATATTTGTCGTTTTAGGACGGTTAAATATATTCATATAGAGTTTATATGCATACACAGTTGCTTTATACTGGGCCTATATATTAGCTAGAGCGGTGGGTCAAAATCGTATAGCAATTTCTATTGTTTCGCTATTCACCTGATAGGTCGCGACCTATATATATTGTGAACCAGTGGCCTAGGGCGTAGGTTCAGTTCGGGTCAAGTGCAGTCCATCAGCATTGTGCACACCCAATAAAACAACTCAGGGACATTCATCACAATCTTAGATATCTAATCTGCTTGACCGCTGGTTAAAGATGGTAGAATTTGCAATTAATGACATAACAAGTTTATGTTACATAGACAAGTAAAAAAGCGTTGAATAATGCGTGCCAGGAAGCCTACCACTACTAACACTGCATATTATACCGGATGACAAAAGCTTCAGTGAAAAAGATAACTTAAAAACAAATAAAAATTTCTACAGATGTTGATCCCTCACCTGCGTGTCCACACCCGCGGGAAATCGGCTTTGACATGATCCGTAACGGCATTCCTTTTGTCGACCGAACCGGCCGAGCGCTCGTTATCGAATGCAACGAGGGATACACGCTGCATGGGCCCAAAGAAATGTTTTGCGACAACGGCAAATGGATAACGAGAGAGAATCGTATGCCCATCTGTGTGGCGACAGGAGTCATATCATCGCCTTCAAACTGTGATATGCCGCCGCCAGGCCTCATTCCCCATGGCTCCCTGGTCCCGAGAGGAACAACGATGCGCGTCGAATGCGACCCCAAGTACGTTCTTCGAGGCAGTCCAGAGATATTCTGTGACCGTGGCCGTTGGATGCCGGCTAGCGGGAATATGCCGACTTGCATCAGTAATTTTAGAGACGTTGAGCTGTGCTATTCCAATCCGCCTGAGTCCCCAGTTAATGGTAGCGTAACGGAAGCTCATATGTTGACTAGCGGCAAAGTCGTGGTGCGTTTCATGTGTAACGAGGGCTTTGGCTTGCACGGCGCGGACTACGCAAAGTGTGATTTTGGAACCTGGGCACCACTTGCGCCCATTTGCGTTCCGAACTCCAAGGATGAGATACCCCACAACGTTGAAATGCCACAGACGCCTGTTCGATGCACGGCGTTGCGTATACCTCACGGCCGTGTTCACTATTACGCGGAGGGTCCGATATACGCGCGCTTGACGTGTTCCGCAGGTTATAGGCTCAGCGGGCAACCGAAAATTATGTGCAACGACGATGGCGAATGGGCCGCTCCAAAGCCGAGCTGCGTCGATCTTGGTAGGAATGATATTTATACTCAGCCTACTTGCCCACGTCTAAGTGCACCTCTGAATGGAGAAGTTCAGTATGTTACGAGCACAGCTGCGCGTTTTCTATGCAATCCAGGCTATCGTCTGGACGGCCGAAATGACATCACTTGTTATCAAGGCCGATGGTCAGATGTGTCACCACGCTGCATTCGAAACGTTATAGGCGGCTGTAATCCTGACGAGCCCGTTAAGGGTCTTAATGCTATCGTGTTCGCTTACAGCGACGGCAGATGGTTCGAGTGCCAAGCCGGCTACGAACTCAGCGGACTCAAAGTACAGTTTTGCCGGAACGGCGTATGGGACCAAGAGCCGATCTGCACTGCACCGCCCGGGTCGCTATGGTTGAATTCGACCGAATCGCGAATCTATCCAGCACCGGAGTGCCCGTTGCCGCCCAGAACTGACGATCTCATCGTTGTTCCCCGCGGCAGCACAGTTTACTATCGTTGCTTAAGGAGAGATGCTCAATTGGTTGGACCAAGTTCTACTGAATGTATGGGTGGTCACTGGACTAATCCAGAGCCACCGGTATGCCTTCATCGGGCACCTCCACCTCCAGCTCCAGCATCACAAACAACCAGACGCCCACCGCCCCTTGGCTATGCTTCTCAACACCGCTGTTATCCAGCTAAAATCCTCGGCGGTGACGGCTATCTTTTTAGTGAGGGACGCAGCATCAGATATCAATGTCACACCGAATATTTTATTCGTGGCGAGAGTACCTTGCAATGTGAAAACTCCCGGTGGAGCGACCGTCTTCCACAATGCGTCCCGATTGAAGGCCACAATTGGCCCCTGGAGAACGGGGAGATTTTTCTTGAAGGCCTTAGATGTCGCCTACCTACCAGCAATAGTTATTCGCAATTGAAGTTGAGCGAAAGGGGACGTCGCGTCACCTACACCTGCAGTAATAGTCAAATGACATCAGATAAAATTTGCTCGTCGCACGGCCAATGGGAAGGACCTATGGTTGACTGCGGTACGAAGGGTGTCTGCGAACCACAGGATATTCTCAACGGTCGTTTCTACCAGTACGGCGATGATGTTGGCTATATTCAATGTAATCATAACTTCGTCCTAGAGTATAGTCCCAGCCGGCAACGTATTCAGCAGGTCTACTGCAGGCAAAACTCTGGAGTATGGGATTTCGGAGTTAGGCCACCGCGGTGTGTGCCAGATCAAAGCCCTGACAATAGACCGGCTTCAGAAGAAGTCAGCATAAACGAGCCCAACAATACCCGTTTCCTGATTGATGAGTGCCCGCCGCCGCAGGTAAAAGCAACCCACTTGCTTAGTGTACCACTTGCCATTGTTTATGAATCATAATAGAATTAGTACATTCACCTTACAGGTTCGTCCTTGAACAAAACGAACCTACCAAAAAAAAAATTGAATTGTCAAATTTGTCCCACAATCTTATAGCTATTTGGTAAGCATTTTTCCACCTGCTATATTATTATTTGATCGCGTAAGATCTTCACAATTATAAAGACGTCGTAGTTACTTACCTAGCTAGTTCTTTATGTGCGTTACTGTACATTTTGTTGTAAAAATTGTTGAAATCTAAATCCAACAATAACAGATTGTAACCTTAGGTCATGCACATCATCGGCTGTTTTTCTTTAATCTACGACTGTTTTCAGTTATCTTTAGAAGTTGAGCTTCATGTTTCAAACTTGTTGGGAAGAGGAGTTAGAATCCATAATTAAGACGGAAATGCAAACAAATGGAGTATGCTTACTGCCGTAGTTAACCCTTGTTGTTTTATGAACAAACTGCCCTCACATTCTCAGCATATTGTTTGTAATTGTCTGGATATTAGCTAATTAGCAAAACGTGGCAATAGTACAGTGGATAGATAAAAGTTGATTCAATTAGTAGATCGTTACAAATGCACTCTAGTATTACTTCAGGAGTTATGGAATAACGTTGACCTGAGGAAGTGCTATAAAATTGTTCGCTCAATCAGCCAAATTCTTTCTGATGGTTCTCCGTTTATTTGCCACACATCTTTCGATTCATCTGTATTCACATAATTCGAAACGAAGGCGATCAGTTTATTGTGCATCAATACTCGTGTGCATCACTCCTTTCATCGCTTCATCGGACGCAGTTCTTTTATGTTTCCGAAAAGCTACGCATCGCTTTTAATAGGGTGGAGATAACAATTTTTTACAGACATCGCGAGTGGTTCCATGCTTTGGATATAACAGCAAAAGACATCGATTTGAGTCAAATTCATCACTTTGACGCCTAGGCACGTGTCTCATTTTACTGACTCGCTATACAAATAAGAACACTCTGTCACGTGACTACAAAACCATGTTTGGGTGGACAGGTATCGTCCAACTATACATGGTTCATCCAAGGAGAAGGTCGAAGGATTACTCTGGGCTGCAAGGGTCAGCCTAGAAAACGGTCGGTAGGGCAACTCACGTGCTCGAGTTCGGGTTCTTGGTTGCACAATGTCGGTTCATCTTCCTGCAGAGAGCAGGTGTCTTCGGCCTGCTCCATGGGTAACCAAAAGATCATCAATGGCGAGTATTTCGTCTACGACGAAAAGCACTACTTGTTCCAATGCAACAAGGGCTACAAGCTCGAGGGTGCATCGATGGCTGTTTGTCCAGGGTACCGGCCCAACTATCCAAAGGTTCGTTTTGGCCCACACAAACCAATTAGATTTATCTCAACTAACTGGGAAATGAATGAAGAAGAATTAAACGATTCTGAATGAAACTCGTTCCGATAAGTTAGGTAGCGGCCAATTATATTCGATCTCGTTGTGTAGACAACAAAAAACAGTCACATATTTTTAGGATTGTTGCGTGACCAAGTGTTCGGTATTTTGTATTGATAGGATATTGCGGAACTGGACAGTAATTTCGTTCTACCACGATGTGTCAAAAACGACAATGATTACCGTCCAGGCACGTGGGAGGCCCTTGATCCAAGTTTGGATCCGCACTTCGAGGGTCGTCAGTGCCATTGGCCTATAGAGCTCGCAAATGTATCTTCGTCGGAGTACTTAATTTCGCAAGGGGGCCGATACGTTACATTCCGTTGCTGTAAGTAGCCATTGAGCGCTAAATAATGGGTGTTATTTTTTTCTAATCTAAAACTTGAATTTTTATTAAATTAGTACCACGTCTTATTTGAGTGTTGCTAACCTTTAACGAGAACAGGGTTAACGATGGCGAAGAAAAAGGTTAACACAGTTAATCAGATGAGCACACGTTAAGAGCAAGTGCCACATGCACCATCATGTATGACTATGCCATATGGCACGGATATGGTATTTCTCATACTATAAATTGAGTTGGTAAGCAGTTAAAAGTATTTCTATTTGTAAATTTATTGTACTGCGCACATGGATGGTAAACTGTGCGTTCGCCCTATTGTTGCAATCACTATAATGTTTGTACAAAATATCCTACGATAATTACCTGTTATGATATGCAATTACGAAACCCTACACAATATCTAGCCGGTTTGGACAAGAAAATTTTCTGTGAAAATGGCCAATGGCATGGCGACAACCTAGCCTGCCTCATGCGACAACATCAACACAGAGGTTGCGGCGAAGTACTTCCCAACGAGCCCCGATTTGGTACCTACTTCCAGTACCAAGGTAGCCGAAATGCAACGCGGTTGTACTACTTCCAATGCTATACGGGCTACGAACTTCTAGGACAAGCTATAGTGCCCTGTACCGACTCGTGAGTACGATACTAAATTTGATTAAAAAATTGAGCTAGATTGTCGTCAGATTGCCAGTTGGTCACGTATTTCTGATTGAAACGCGTCTTGTAGTCCTGTCTTCTGCAGCTAGCGAAAACTCTCCTAAATGCTTCGATAAAAACACTTATCTTAGTATACACCTATATGATAATCATCAGAGGGAAGACCGACGTAGCATCCTTTCCGTGTTATCATTACGTTACAACTCATGTTGAAAAGTCGATATTGTGCAGGCTCCAAAACGATATAAGCTAATAATCTGTGTTGACTGTATACAATATGTAAGTTTGAGCGGTTAAGTTTGAGTGCTTTTACACACCACAAGTGACAATACGTATTCGATATGGATTAGTTGTTCTCTCCTTCTGCGGCTAAGTTCAACTTGATGGTGATGCCAATAGAAACCCAGATCGGATAATTTTGTTTGTCTATATTTTCACTTAGACTAAAATGAATCTCAGAAGGGTAAAAGTTTCAAACTGGTTGTCATTTACGTCGGAACAAGTAGACAAACGAGCTTAATTACTTCTAAAAACGCGTGTTTACATATTGCACAAAGAATCAAAAAACGCATTGTCCTTTTTGGCGCTTTTCAAACACATTCTCACCTGTGTAAATGTTATACCAAAGCAAACCCAAGTAACAATTCTCATACACACTGGGTTTTACATTATTTTGAAAATTCACTAAGAATTGTGCCATGTGTTAATTTTGCCATTATGTTCTAAACAATTTGTCATTACGCAAGCTTTCCAACAAAAAAACATTGAAAAAGGTATTTTCTGAACCAGTTGTAGCTTTGCAATATTGACTGTTCATATACACAAAAACATATAAACAATTTCAGGGCGCCGGAAGAGCCAGAGTGCATTCCGGAACTGGATCCGTCTGACAGAACCCTGATTAAGGTTCGCAATCCACAGCCTACAGTAGCTGTACATTGTTCGGTACCGCCAGCCCGAATTGAAGGAGGATATATTGCTGTACAGAGCTTTGGCGACAGGGTTACCATAAAATGTCGACCTGGCTACTTCCTAGAGGGTACGAGAGCATATCAAATTCGCCAACAATTTCTAAAAAATTAAGTAAACAAACGTTCCCATATGTATGTAGGTTCCTACATAACCGCGTTTACTTTGTGCTTACAATACTCACGAGAACAGGAGAGACAAAAATTAATGGGTAATAAACTTACAGCGAAACATCAATCACCAGCATTCCTGACACATTACCAAATAATGTACTGCACGTCACTGAATGAATCTCTCTTATGAATTGTATGGTTTGTATAACATCAGAGATTTTCTTTGCTCGTAAATCTATAATATAAACTCTTTGTTTCAACAGCCGTTTAGCTGAAAGCAACATTTATCTGAACAACGATTGCTTTTCAACTTTAGGGCTCATACTAGAACAGGCGTTTTTTAAACGGACACGTTACGTTATCTTTATTCGTTGTTAATTTCTTCTCTTTGCATAAGGCGAGAACCTTTAGCATTTGTCGTTCCTTTTCAGTAACAGTCAAGTCAATTTGACATAATGTGACCAATAATATTTCTTTGGTCCGCCATGATAATAGACCGACGCAACGGTTATAAAGAACGACTCTAAACACATCTAGGTAGCACAACTTCAATGAAGACAATCACCTGTACGGAAGAACGATGGAGCAACAACTGGCCGAAGTGCTCATTGCGAGGGGACGTCGTTTCCTTGCGGTCTCCGCGATACGATCCGTTTGGGCGGGAAATACCACAACAGCTCACCGGTTAGTGCAACCGCGGAGTAGCACAAATTTTTTTTAGCGTTACTGTTATATTTTTTCGACGTAGGTTTGCCACTAGTGATTCGTGTCCATGTGCAAGATTAGACACTATGGAGATGTATATTTTATGATACTGTTGTTGTACTTTTATGATCTTATCAAGAAATCGGCACGTATTAATTGGATTCCGTTGCTAAGCGCCTGTGGGTTGTGTACACAGCACAACGACAAGACGAATGGGCGACATTCGAGGCGCAAAGCCAGTGAGAGTCAGTCGCACGAGTGAACTCATCTATGAGCAATACTTTTAATGAAAATGCGGTTTTCAATGAACCCGAACTTCCGGGGAATAAGGGTTATGTAATGGTTTTCATTAAATGCTTAATTAATTATGAACGTGAAAATGAGGGCTCAGGTTTTGTGCATGGGTTCCACGGCTTCGCTGATCTTATGTATGATTGCAAATTTTCATTTTGCTAGGTGATAAGGCAGCCCTCCAAAACAGTCTTCTTCGAGCACAGTTTCTCGAACACACTAGACAGATGGCGGAATTCCGTCAGGGACACAATCGACATTTACGCAGTCAAGGGGTTCCTCCAGGTATGCGGATCCCACTGTAAGTCTATTAGTAACAGGATACACGAGTAACTTTATTTTTTTATCTCACATAGGATAGAGTACAGAAGAACATTTCATCTTAGCTGATGTGGGATTGCTACCACGTGAAGTATCGCCGTTTCACGAGGCAAGGAAGTGTAATTTCCATTTCGAAAGCAGAAGCTCGACAACCAACTAGCTTTAGCTGTTTTTAACCAGCTCTGAAGACTGTACTAACGGTTCAGAAATTGGTATAAACTACTTTTTTTCATTTAATCAACCTGATCCAAGCTTCAATTGAGGTTCGGCCAGAACAAAGAATATTTTCTCTGTACAAAACTGACTTACGATTGCCGATTCAATATTCAAGAGACGAGTACTACACGGCTAGCGAAAGCTTCGATGTCGTGTGAAGTTGAAATCCTTTAGTAACGAAGTAGTAGTCGTCATTCTAATATCAAAAATTGAATCATTTTTGTTATAAAAAAAAGCGGAAGACTGCCTAAGAATATGGAGACTTCCATCTAGCTGCTCATTGTTGTTCCTTACTGGTCATAATTTTAATCAGGATAAAATACATGCTAATTTCTCTATTATTCCTTCTGTGTATCACATTAGATGAGATTCCACGGTTAACTCTACCCGTGCTACCACACCTTACGAGCCACGTATTGCAAGATATGCGCGAAAGCTGGAACGATTTATATGAAGAAGGAACACGAACTTTGCAAGTATTTTTTATGCCCGCGCTCGGGAATAGCCATACGCATTTTTCTGGTTCGACAGCAGCAAGATTACCTCTATGGCCTGATACAAAACGCTCTACGTACTCCAATAAATGCATTTGAGTGATGCATTTGAGTCGTTTAAGAATACAACCACCAGCACCGAACCGCCTTTTTAGTTAGCCCTAGGGATGTCATACACCTGTGAGATAGCTATAATGCCGGTTGGAGCCAAAGTCCAATCATTTAGACCATTGACGCTACAATAGAGGTAGACACTCACATGAAACCTTGAAAACGATAATTGCAAAGCTCTATTTTGATAGGTTTATCAAACTTTTATTAAAAAATATTATTATTCAGACGTTCATTATCATCATTCATTAAAAGTACATAACTCATTCGTTCTCTGTGCGAAAACACTACAGGGCCAGCTATGAGGAGGCCCGAAGAAGAACTCGTCGTAAGAATCACCCACCTACAGAGGAGACAGACGATACTGAAAATCATCCGCTCGATATCCCAGGATCTTTGAAAGAGTTCGAAAACGACATTAAAAAGTACGGACTCACCCAAGCTGACGTCGACGTCCTCAAGCTGATGAACAACGATCTACGATCTAAGTTTATTGAGGACCGCCAAAAAGGAATCTTTAAAGCGAAGAGTGACCCTGCTCAGAGTCAAAAGTTTCTCTCACAGGTTTTTGGTATGTAGCGTATGCAGCGTATTAGCGCATGAACTAATTTGATGCATTTGTGCATGTTGGACAATGTATTGTCTCTATATAAATCACCTAGATGTTAGCTTTTCGTTATGTAGTAAATTAATACCTAACACATGGGTAGCAAGTGTTTTTTTGTGTACGGCTTTTTTCTGTAAATTTCTGTACGGCCTTATGCGTTGCGACACACCACAAATGCCTATAAAGGTTGCAGTCACGTCGCAATAAAATTTGACTTTATGATTTTGTACAACAGGCACCAAAGTGAACAGTAAGCCACCCGTAAGCAACGTGATCGAACAACTAAAGAAGCACGCTTCTGAACCACTGCCTACGCCTCATGCTCTCGAGCAACATGCTACTCCCAATCATGGAACTGCCAACACTGCCATAACTACGGCACAAAAAAACGGCCCACACTCCAAATCGCCCTCTTCTATTGAGATCTCAAGCGAACATAGATCGACCACTGCCGAAATTGATCTCACCGAAGCAACAGCCAAAAATGCCACAGTTGTATCCACCATGAATGCCACAGGAGGAGCTGATTTGGGAGGGTCATTAAAGGGCAATAGTCTTGTTAGAGCGGACGTCGGTAATGATAATAAGGGCATCGGTGATATCGATAAGGAGGACATTGCTGAAGATGACTATACATCGAACAGTGTCGCACAGACCGATGTAAAGACAGACTCGTCAGAAACGATTTCTGACGGTAATCACGAAGAGCGGCCGACAACTGACACTCCCAGGCTAGTGAAAGAGTTTCAAGTGAAAGCGAGCAACAAAACCAGAAAGGGATATGATACGTCGTGCGCCCACATGGACAACCAGGCACCAGAGATTGCAAACGGATTCGTTTTGAGTTATGAGCTGCTGGAAGGAACGGATAGCCAAATGCTCCGCGTAACGTATAGGTAAGATTCACTGAGCAGGATGGTTACGTCATAGCCTAACAGTTACATATGTTATGGTATGCAGTTATTCGCCGTAGAGCTGTCATAGAGATGCTACCATAGAGATGTCTATAAGGTTTTGTTGATTAACATGTATAAACGCTTTGTGCTATATTTTCACATATATTATTGAGTTGAATACGAAAGCACTATAGCTTGCAAATAGTATCGAAGTGATATCTGTACGAACGGTTGCATAATTAAAACACGTTAGATTGAATAGTTTCTGCCCAGGCGAGAGGATCAGCCTAATTAGAAAATGCAATAACTCTTGTAACCGTTGGAGGATAACGTAAAATATGAATGGCGTATGACTACGTACTTGATCTAATAGTACATTGGCTATTGTCCTTATCATTTTGGTCTCGCTTTCTGTACTCGTTTAAACAGATGTGACCCAGACTACATGTTCAAGTACGAGCACACGTCCTCACTGCTTTGTCGATTGGGCGAGTGGGTCGGCGAGTCGCCGCAATGCATTCCCGATGATGACAAAGAAGAAGAGGAAAAATAGACTCGTGTCATCGTCAGTGGAAGCTTCGGTGGGCTCCTGTTTCGAGCTTCAATTTTGTATGCAGCGATTCAATTTGATCTTTAGTCTGAGCCCTGCAATGAACCTATTAGAACAATTTAGATCTAGTCTCAGTCAAAAACACTACAGCGATTGCAGCAAGGACCACTTCGTGTGAGTACAGCAAGAGAAACGAGATAACAAGCACTAACATTGAATATGGAAATACTCGTTTTGCGGATGTTCAAGATATTCAGAACCACGGACACGCCTAAGTCAATGTTCTACACAGCAAGACTGTTGTCTTTATACATCTTTATATTTATGTTTGGTTAGGAGCAATCCGTAGCATCCATGTGAAATATCTTAATGAACAAATACCAAAGAGACCGCCGCTGGTGGAGACTGATAATATTTAATCTAAAAAATTGGCGGACAACGACGCGAAGAGACAAACCAATGATTTGCTCCACTATAACATTAAATACTCATACGTGTACGTCCATATACAACAATAGGATTAACCACAATGCTGTACATTATTATTATTAAAATGCCAAGTATTACTGGTTGTATCACTAATGTTGTAACTGTTATTATCAGTAGTATTATTACCATTGTTAGTGATATTCTTGTTATAAGTCCACCGTAATCCCATAAGTGGGCACCAAAATACGTTTTTAAATTACAAGCGTTTTAATCAACGTCATGTGGCGGAGCGTAAGCATTTAAATATGTTGGATTAGAGATGTATCCTCAAAAGTAGGAACAATTGGCAACTCGAACAAAACTGATACTTTCTGTTCCAATCAGAAGTATTGAAAAACAGCTATGAAAATTGCTCGTCTAAATTAAGTGTGGCACATTCCTGTTGCAGCATACGAGGCCCATCGTAATGACGTGTGTTCCACTAGGGAGTACGATGTGTTTTAGCAGGGGAACACGCATTTAGCTGTAATGCATCTTCTTTTCTTAAACACCAAACGGCTCCAGTCCGAGGAAACATTGCAACAC
>MNPL01001718.1:0-11382 GCA_002081605.1 Tropilaelaps mercedesae
TATATATATATATATATATATATATATATATAGTACAGCTGGTTGAAGATTCGCGTCCGTATCGTGTGGATGACGCGCAGCATCTTCTGGAAGGAAGTAGCTCGTCGATGTCCTAACATAAACCGAGCGGCAGTGTGCTCATACAGATGTTCCAAGTGAATTTTTCTACCAGCGAGTGAGAAGCGATGACGAGCTCGTTTATAGCTTGTTCGTGTTATATTCGGATTGATCTCTAACTAAAGTCCAGTCTTCTAATAAGTTCACATATCTAACGACCAGTAACGGGCGCAGGCGGAGTGACGGCCTTTCTTTTCCGATTCGAACCATTTGTAGCATTTGATTTAGTTGATCTTGATGTGATTTCGGAGGACTGTTTCAGCTGTGTTTTGTATTATTGATTCCGCAAAGTGATTCAGGATATTTTCCGATTTTCGCTGCCTGAAAACATCATCCTGTGCATTATGTTTCCACGCAACCGATTACAATCTGCGAGATTCATGGAAAAGGCTGTCGGCCTTGAACTCGCATCGTCGGGTAGGAGTGAGGGCCAAGTGAAAATTACGGATGTGTGCGAAATCGATATCGTTGGCACACGATTTTCTTGTTTTTCTGTTGTATCGTCTTCATTAGTATTCTAGTTGTTATCTCTACCGCGTGTCAAGATCTGCTGCTATTTTTGTAATAACATCTCGCAGTGGCTCGTCCCAATTGATTTTACTGGCGAACGAAAATCGTCAGACTGCTGAAATTTTTCTTTTAGACCACGACTATTCATGCATATTTGGTCAATTCTGGAGGCATTGCGGAAAGCAGAGAGCGAGACGGGGCAATCGATGCATCTATCTATATCGGTTCAATAAAGCTCAGAAATGTGAGTCGCTTCACGCAAATACTTCGGTTCCTGTGAGATGAAGTTTGTCCATGTGAAGGGCAAAGGGCTACCTCATACCTCACGCGAACAAGATACACAGTATGTATGTACTCTTTTTTTTTGAGAATGCGTTGGTCAGCTGTGGCATTAAATGGCGTGTTTGTTCGGGACAAAAATACGATGGCGACATATCTTGGGCAAAAGTGGCGGTATTTCTTTCGGCGAACACAATGTGAATTTTGTCGCTTACATGAGAGTCATTTACAATTCGCTGATAACGTATAGATCGCTTACTCGACAGTACTAAAGATGAGGTAGAAGCGATTTGACTCACGTTTCGCTACAAGTCATAGAAATATGCTGAAGAATTTTAAACATAAATTGCAAAGTTGCGGACGTTTCAAGGGATGAACTATTGACCAAAAATATAACAATCTGATTCGAAGAGTTTTTTTTATACACGAGTGGGTTCACGCTATTACCGCTTGTGTGCAACTGTAAGAAACCCACTGCCCTATTTACCTAAACCATCGTAGGGTTTCATGCAATTGGCAGGTTCCGGCTCGGACTGGTGTAGGCAGAGCTTTTTTCTTAAACCTTTTTCATCTGTCGCGTTTATTGAACTGATGCCCCTTCTGGATTCTGGTCGCTTTCGTTTGTGTATCGAGATCTTGCCAACGCTGGAGTCCCCGCGCCCTCGCGGTGTAGGCGTGCTAATGACGGCCATTGCCTCCAGGGTGGGAACGTAACTGGGTCATGGAGAAGTGCCAGAGGAGTTTCTTTTCCCCTGGGGCGCCGTCGAAGACCACGTCCAATCGACAAGAAGACCACTCAGTTACACAGGCCAAAGCAAAGGCTAGGGATAACCCTACTCAAATTGATTTCATTACTACAACGGACCGTTGACGTTGTGGGAGGGCCATATAATCTCTGGACTTGTTTGATTGCTCACTCCCAACTTTCTCCACGGAGTCAGTCTGGATGCAATTGCCCACGTAGATCTATAAAGAGAATGAATGCCAATCAAACCACCTGTTTTGCCGTAGTGACGTAGCCTAACAGGCAGTCAATGCCTGGCGGAATCAGCTCTCTATGCGGTATAGTTCCTGTATAGCTCTGAGTTGACCGTGTTTTGCTCCGACTGAGTAACAGTCCCTCCTCAAATTGTTCTTGCTTACTTTAATGGTGGCTTAACTCATACCGGACCGACAATTCTTCGCCACTCAATATAACAGATCACGGGTTGCTCGATAAAATGCGGAAGCGAGCTTGAACGGACTGGACCACACGCGCGCCTGGATCAATTTAGAACTGATCTAGAGTCTCGATTAGAATTGTTTACCACAGCTTCCCGTTTCAGCGTTGTGTGCCGTCCGAACTCAAAAATAGACCGGCGCTAACATAGACTCGAATTTGATCCGATCGTCGCTATAACGGCGTTTTCCGGCGCGGCGTCTCGATGATGAGGAAAAACCGACGACCAAAGCAGCCAGCGCGGTGGCATCTCAAAGTGTCCCTCAGCCGGATCTGATGCACACCGACCGGATCAATTGTCTGGCCGCTCAGATACCGGAATGAAATTCAATTCCGGACAAATTCGTTGTTGGCCATCGGTCCATTTTATCGTCTCGAACGTCCCCTAGAGCTTAGAATGTCAGTAATGCGACAGATCTGTTTTGAAATCTAAGACACTGCGACGAATCACACTGTCCATTCGCAGTGAGACAACACAAATTCAATTCGCGACGTGATCAGGTCGCTGACATTAACGTCGACGTGCGTCCCTAAGCGTATTACGCTTACGAACGCAGCGTGACGACCGTGCGGAGTCGGAGGGAAGACGTGGCTTGGGTAGGGTTAGCGTAGTCCAATTTGGAGTAATGTGTACGAGCCGGTCCAAACAAGATACCTAGAAGGTTGTTGGTAATTCCCTGCCGTCATCGGACGCCTTTACTGAGTGACTGAGTGTACCAATCCGGAAAACGGGTACGCGAGACCAGCCCAAGGTGAACACCGGATCAAGACCAGAACAACCGGATGACATAGCGGAAACGCGTATGGTGGCACATGAACGTCTAAAAAACGAAAGATTGACTTCGAATCTAAATGAAATGAATTGAATTGTGCATGATAGTGAAGCGTAATGGATAATAATGAATAATAATGAACGGATAGAGTATTCCATGGGTCTAACCTGATATATAGCAAATATCGTTATGACATGATTGCTAAACGGGGCAAGTGAAATTAGTCGTATAGGGAAAGTTTTGCCGTCAGATTCGGACCGTAAATACATAGATCGTTATGGCATAGAATTCATCGTCTTACTGGAACCTGGACGCGTGGAAACTTGGACGGCTAAGCTACTTAGAGCGTCCGAGTCAGCTGAGAACACTGCTAAGTACACAACAGCACCGTACATTACCCCGCACACACGTTTGTTGACGCTTTCGCCGGTTTCGCTCTAGTGGTTGGTTGCTTTTACGGCGATGCTATATAGGGGGCAGTGGTACGTGAAGATTTTTTCATGGACATTCTTCCGTTCCACTAAGGTCGTAGCAACGAAGCTGCGCGAACACACGGAGCTGAAAAGCCTTCGGCCACGTTTGCTGTAGAATTTCCAATACGATCGACTCGTGTCTGTATACGAAAGTATAGAAAAAAAAATCCCTACTGTGTAGGGAACCTATGTCTAACTTGTGTTTCTGCTTGCCAGGGGCCGATTTGTTATTCATTGGCCATATTGCGCAAAAGAACGAGTTGGCAGACCCGCTTGTTTAAAGCGGTGAAAAAGGACTACGGTTGCCTCGTTGTTGCAAGTTGTTGATGCTGCTAGTTTTTTGTTCTAAGTCTGCCTAAAAGGCAAAAATGTTTATGAGCTCTTTTTCTTTTTCCGATATGATGAACATCTGTGGAAAGTATGTACACGCCGATCCCAATGGCCGATACGGTTCAACAAGGCGACGAATAATGAAGGTCCTACTCCGTGATGTAAGAATCATTTAATTCTTCACCAGAACCGCCCGGCTAGGGTGTTGACCTAACTATAAAAAAGCAGTGAGTAGATTTTGCAAATATATAGACGCATCAAATGGGCCGCGTGGCGCGAATCATTATCCTATTATGTATGGGTAGAATTATATGGTCAGAAGGAAATTTTAGGCCGAAAAGGTTTTCACGAGCCAATTTTGCATCTGATGCAATTCAGAGACCTGATGAGTTGGTGAATTTAACTCTAATCTAAGTGAAAAATCACCTAGACACACCATAATAAGCAGAGAAGGCCAATTAGGTGACATTTACGGGAAAACTGTCTGTTCCCTTAATATTTATAATAGTATTGGGGTTTGGAGCCCCTTTTTCGCAGTTGTCACAGGGTTTTAAGGTCGCATCTTTTTTTATGTACACACGGCTCTTTTTAATGTTAAACTTAGCCTCAGCTCAAACCGTCTATCCGTCTGTGGATCGGATAGCAGCACTCTCTCTATCCCTCGCCCGCCGAAGAGCTCTGTTTCTTGTGAGGGACAAGAACCCTTCCGTGACAAGAACGTCCGTTCGACCTTAGAACCGTTCGACATCCCCGCTAGTGCCGCCTAGAACAATACACTAATCATTGTGCTGTTTCCCGAGCTCTTAGAACGTGCAGAATCGTGCGCACGCCTGATACTTATTGTCCAGCTTCTAATTCAAGGCAATAGGAAAGAGGGGATCATAGTGGAAGAAGAATTTTGGCTACTTTGACTAATGATAGGACGCACAGCTTAAAATATGAACGGCCACTGGCATCGTGTCAACAATGGCAGACGCTCCCTGCTGCCTGGCGTTCGGGCATAATGCGACGTTCTTTTATTCAGCCATTTCCGACATGTGGCGCATAGCGTTTGTTTACACTTGATGATGTCGTACGTTTTTACAGTTGAACAAGGCACGCGCATGGTATCATGTACTGGACAGCAGCAGAGCGCGTGTGTAGTGTGTATTATCCTATTTCAGACGCTGTCAAAGTAAAACGTCGTCTATCTAAAGTCTCTCGTTATCCGACGTACAAACGAGCCACCTGAGATATCTGTATTGTGCGATGGGTAACTGCGCTGTAAACTAACACGAGATTGCTGCCCCATGATAGATGACAACGCCGTAGAGGTGTCGTATTTTGTCCCATGGACCTAAATATGTCAGTTAACGAGCGACTAAACGGGACGAGCCTGAAATTGCGTTTGGGGTATACGAACCTATTTCTACGCATATTTTCACTAATGACTGACCTAAACAACCAACACGCGCTCCGGAACGCGGAATAAACGCTGATTAGAGCTATTCAAATAGCCAGCTATGAAGGGTGCTGAGCAATAATACTATAAGAAACTTAATACTATAAGTTTCTCGGTTTAAAGGTTACCAGTTAAGTGGAAGCTTTTCCTTTATGGACACTAATTCAAGGCAATACACTGTTCTTTAAAAAGTGCTCCGATGCTCGAAATTTGACGCATTCGACGCGTCGGAATGGCCTCCATGGATCTGGAAGCTGCCGATTTGGAATACGGAGACCGCTCTTGCGAGTGGGGCATTCATCGTTTCGTCCCCTTCGAGCCAGAGTATCTCACCGCCATGGCGGGGAACGGGTGATTTGCCGTCGGCCCCTGATCTTTTAGTAAGAAAAACTTGCGTTTACAAATATCTTTAGCACAAAGCTGTTGCTAACGAGCGGTTCTGTTATATCTTGAAAGTTGTGCCATTCAATGTTCAAGGCTGTTCGCGCAAAATTAACATGTGACTAAGATAGAACACAAGATATTTTCTTGTTGCCTGCTGCAGTAGTACATATATCGTTAAAGACGCTGAGTGAGACTGCTGTTACGAGTTGTCTGAGAAATCTCCTACAACGACGAATGTAATTGCGTAATGCATTGCACTCGAGATAGCCATACAGAATTTTTTGGCTCGACGCCCGACTTTTCGTATACCAAAGGCCGCACTCTTTTTTGGCATGCTCGTTGGTGACGTCTAACACCACAGTCTGACGCCAACGTCCGTACGCGACACGAGTCCGCTCAACGGAGCGCCAAATTGAATGAAATCGCTATTTCCGTCTACTCCGAAAGCCGGAATCGCGAAGTCGGAGCGACGAGCAGTACAGGCTCTATTTTGGCAATCCATCTATCGAAAGCTAGCTGGACGTCATTGAGGTTTGCGGGCTCGCCCTCCTCTCCGAGTGACCAGTCAGGGTCGTTTCATCATCATATCTAGCTCCACCGAAACTAGTTAAGACTAGCCTCGCCCGTTACAAGCAGGCACTGTCACGAAATTTTTTTTTAGCCGCTAAGTGAGCGCCGCAACGTCATATTGACTTAGCTCCATTATGCTCGGTGACTAAAAATATTTCTACTGTAAGCGGACGATTCATTTGATACGCCAGCTTCGCCCATTAGACCTTTAGAGTCCACAGTGGACCGCGGAATGACCAATGTTTAGGTTGCCATGGGTCGCCGACCTGAGCGTTGTTCGACAAAAAGAGAAAACGGCGACTCGGAGAACGGTGCGAAATGCGTGTCGAGGCGAGGCTGAGAAGGAAGAGCGCTTAGGGTGGTGATGAACGTCTATTTATGATCTCGCGGAGGCTTGTCTTAGCCTGCATTTAATTGACAAATCCTTAATCCAAGTCGGATAATGCGTTTTTGTCATTCAAAGAAAATCAAAAGAACCTATCTACCTGCTACCTAATCAAAGCCAATCCACTATTTCTCTCTGTAGAGAAAGAAGTTGAAAACATGAATGTAATATGACTAACTCCAAAGCAGCCACTTTTGTAGGTGTCTTCTTTTATGAAAAGAAAGCTTCTGGTTACAGTTAATTACGTTATTAATCCACAAAATCATAGAACTATGATCGGCGTTTTCACAAATAACGCCGGTTGGCTCAACGCTTTTTTGAAACGGCACCAACAGCGTTTTCTCCGCAGAAAACGCTGCTAAGCACATTCCGTCGCAGGACCTTGGCCTCTTTTCAGCGTCTATAACTTTTTTGGCCGTATTTTCTTTTTTCGAAAAAGTCCAATTCAGAAGGTTTGTGCTCAGCTTTTCTGTTCGTTAGCCAGAGAATAAGTACCCAGCTCGTTTTCTTCAAACCAGCGCCGCTCACTAATCAGTGTTCATCCTGCGGAAAAGCATCGTCTAAAGAATCTGTCTCCGGTGAACAATGATTAAGGAGTTGACGCTTGACCTTCATCTTTTGGGTCGTCCTGCCGCAATGAAGTCGGCATTCATGAGCTGCAAGAGCCCATAGAACAGAGCGGAGACAATCTAATTTCGCGTAGCAAAGGAAAATAGCTTAAGCCGAATGCTCCACCACGCAGTCACAACTCAGAACGAAAAACGGACGGAGAACGTTCATTAAGAAACTTTTTCAATTTTACTCAGACAATTCGAGCGCGTAAAGCTTAAATAAAAGAATAGAATAAGAAGCCTGGAAGGATTCTAAACAAGCAATTTTCGCTTGCGGGAGTTGTAAAGTGAACGTTTTAGCGAGTACGGATACGTTGGACTAAATCTAGTTAGTTGATATCCCGTGAATTAAATGGTATGTAAGAAAAGGACACCTGATCCTTAGATAAAACAAGTCAATTAATATATTCCAAATCATACCTGCTAATCTCTTTGTGGGACAAGGCATCATTTCGTGACTATAACTATTAAAACTGCTCTTTTTTCTAGTACACTCTGAAAAACATTTCGACGACGTTAAAGCTATGCGTAACATTTTAAAATACTTAGGTTAACATCATCTTCATACCGTCCCAGCCCTGGTTCCGTTAGTTCGTCCGTAGAAGAATAGAAAAAGGTGCTTCCGTACGGTCTTTTTTATATCATGTCAATCCTACCGTACTTCCCATTCGACTACAAGTTCGCAGGACAAATTCCTAGCCTTACCTTGCGTTCATCTCTACAGCAGCTGTTTTAGAGCAACAGTCACCTAATGATAAAATTGCCGCGCGTATTTCTATGGCCTGCTTTCAGTGTTCGCATTTTTTTGTCTCGTGACCGCTATTCCTTGCGACCGCACGCTCATGGCTGTATGTAAAGTATCTAAGTAGGTCTCACTCCTTCGCGGGCCATGATATACGAACACTAAATTCCGCATACACAACGAGCGGCGTACGATGCTAAGTGTCGTGCAAACAAATGCTAGGCATTAAGGATACTACTACAGCTTCCTTGTAGCTTTAGCCTGTCGCGCACCTGACATCAGCTGCCCTCTGATACTCGCGCAGGGCTCACTGGTTGTATACGCGACGGCGTCTGTATTCGACGACGATTCTTGCATTTTTGTAAGCCACGCAAGAGCTCGCAGTGCACAGATAACTCAGCATTACTGTGCATTACGGATGACTGTCATACATCGGTTGACGCTGGCTGATTTGCCATTCTTTATATTTCAGACAGTAGAGGATTGTGCGTAGAGTGAGAAGACGAAGGGTAGACAGTCGAAGAATCGGCCGGACGACCGGAACAAGAGAGAAAGTAGGTGATTTTATTCCGCCGATCGTATTTCCTACATCTGGTCGACGAACAGTCGCTTTTTAGAGCGACTTAAAGAGATTGCTGATACTTCATCTTCCACTGCCTTATAGGCCGTTGCACTGCTTTCAGCAATGCCGCACGAATGGCCCATATTCGGCTGGGTACGAGACAGCGGTTTTCGGCATCTCTCCTCAGGACGCAGAGCCTGGTGAGGTTATGTGCGGCCAAGGGACAAACGCCCACTTAACAATGCAGCCATAACCAGACAGGCAGACAGTGACCTATAATATTCTATATTCTATAGTATAAACAAGTTGATATATCTACAAAAACATTGTAGTACTGCTAGTGTATGTTTCATCTTCTGAGGTGGGCACATCGGTGTAGACAACATACACGGAAGCGCTTGTAGCCTGTAGACGGCTGGTATGAAGACGGTAAATACTTACAGCGAACTTTCTTCTATCTCATCTACTTTGTCATCTACTTTGATGACAATATGAGTTCAAAGGGCGATTACAGACGCTTTGTTTACAAATATATCGTGTCTACCACACACGTCGGAGTCTCTCTTGCACCAGAGGCTGTCGATTAGATATACACACTGTAGCTGACAGGGCGTACTGTCCTGTATATCTGCATAACAAGTCAACAGCTTAGACTGAAAGACTTATTTTGAGAGACTACATTCTAACTACATCGTGCTACTGGTGAGAGCTTGCGAAGCGAAGCTGTCAAACATCTCTTCTCATTGGCTGATCTCGTGTATAGGCGTATGGCGTGTAGCGGCAGCAACCAAACCAGGCACTTGCTAAGGGGACTAAACCCTTTCACAACAAATGTACTAGTCTAAACACTATTCCGCCCTACCAGCAGATTCCGATACTGGCGCCTACCTTAAAGCAGAATCACATGCTTGTTTCCCCGTACCCTAAACTGGTACAGACGTTTGCAGCCAGTTGCATTAGCGCGACCCCATGTGGACGCCATCGGCGCCATAACAAATTATTTGCATACGAGTGCTCAACCCCTTGGAACTGTCCTGTACACAAGCAGACGATCGATATAGCGTGAGAAATCCATGCAAATCTTCTGGTAAGGCGGGAACACTTCTAGTTCTAATGTACTTCAGCTCGTGTCCTCCCTAGAGCGAACGTCTTGGCTAGATCGGAACGTCGACGAGGCGCTAGAGCGCAGTCTGCCGTCTCGAGCAAATACGTAGTTCTGGCAGAATGCGACTCAAAACTTCTCAGCCAAGCGCTATTGACTTTAGGATGCAGCCGACAATCGTTCTAAAGAGGCTATTTTTAGCGGGGAATGGGCCGTGTATGCAAAACTAACGAGGTTTGGAAATCGTATTCAATTGGAGCTAGAGCCGGGCATTCGGAGCAAAACGGAGTGTACCCTGGGGCACACCCATCTCAAAGAAGGGACTTTGCAGCGGGGGAAGTCGAACCGAAAAGAGTTGAAATTACACCGGGATGAACTTCGGGCTGGTCGCACTGCCGATAAGAGAAAACCATTTGGATCGTCTATAGATCTGACGCCTACCTGAAGGTCAGCTAAGGACTCAATGAGTACCATATTGATTTACCAAGAAGACAGTTTCTCGGGAAGACTTAAAGGAGGAGTGCTTGATGATACCTTTCATCAGACCACAGAACAGGGGTCGTATGCTCTCCTCACTATTTTCTGCAATATTCTTTTGTTTCCTTCGTATGTTGAATACATTCAAAATAATGCACAGTATCATCCTAATGTTTGCGAGAATCTTCAATCTGGAGACACAAACTAGTACGGTGAAGCCCGGACTTATATCCTCTTATTAGTTTTCTACGACAATAACCTGAACGCAACTAGTTTGCTACCCGTGGTTTACTGATATTCACTCAGCGAATACCCGTGCTCGAACTAGGTCGACTCATTCACCTCAAATCTACCCGAAAAAAAATATAGCGTAAGATTGTCCGTCAGCAATGAATTCCCATTCTAGTATTACCTTGTTTACCAAAAGCGTGCTATATATATTTTATGACAATGTTCAGTGGTTCCTATTGGAAATAATATATATGTGTGCAATCTGAGTTCACTTCTCGATCTCTTGGACGGCAGAGCATCTGGTTTATTTTTCAACGAACCTCGGAACCGAAAGCTTTTTTCTCACTCCATGGAGGTTCTGCTCAACGTCCCCTGTAGCATCTACGTGAACCCCAAGCAATATGACTTTCCTGATTATATGATTAATCTCGTAAACGTGCTTACAACGGCTTCGACGTTATATCTATTTTGCGAAATTTTTCACTTTTTTTGCTCACTAGAGTATCACATAACATTGCTCCGAACGTAAATTTGTAGAGAATTTTTGTCAATGAAAACACCACCACTTTTCTTCAAGCGTACAATGACGCTTTAACATATACAAGGACAACAATAGCTTCAGGGCTAATCTAGATCGTATTCGTCGGCAACAACAGTCACACATTACGGACAGAAACACACTTAACAGTTTGTGGATTGAAAGAGGTTGAAGGCATAAGTGAAGCCAATCACCTCTTACTTATCCAGAAAACATACAGGAAAGCCGTGATCGCCAGTCCTACAACAAAACGCGGCTAGTATAGCCATCCGTCATATCTTTGTCGAGGCTGATTTTGCAAGGTCGAATTATTTTATTAATTATAGATTAGCTTGAAAGAGACGGCGTATAGCTAAGGTTAATATTCCTGTTTTACGCTCAATGGGCTAAGGTTCTGTGCATGCGGAGGTGCACGTCTGACCCGTAGGTCTTCGGTTGGTCGGAATCGGGTGGTCGGGCACACCAACACGTTTCCCATTCTTCGTAAAATATCTACATTTGTACTTCTACGACTGTAGAGAATTATACTATAGATGTGAACAACCTTAGTTTGTACCCTAAACACTGGTCTGATACAGCTGTCTATAGGAAGTTAGCGAATCTATGCACCGTGCCCCTATATATATATATATATATAT
>MNPL01001720.1:0-12111 GCA_002081605.1 Tropilaelaps mercedesae
ATATATATATATATATATATATATATATACATATATATAGCAAACAAAATGCATAGTGCTGTCATCGTTTCGTAATCTCAATCATTTTTTACCAAGCCAGCCTGACTCCTAATAGCATTTTTGTTGCATTCAAAGTAGTTCTCACGTATCTCATTGTTGACAAGTGAGAGGTTAAAACTGTCATGCTTTGTCACGTTTGCAAAATGTGATGGCTGATTCAGAAGCAACACACCGCCTGTCAGATGTTCGGCGATTGTCTTCATGTACAGAAGTAGCTCCAAGCCGAATGATCAGAGCTGTCACCACGAGAGCGTGGTTTGGCGATGGCTCGTCCAACAATCAGATATTCGGAAACCAGAAAATTTCAAAATACAATAGAAAATCAATTGTTTACCCCAACGACTTCAGTTTTATGTTGAAATTTATTAAATTTATTATTAAAAAATTTGGGAACTTCTGTCTTTGCTGTGTCAAATACACCTGGTTCTCTCTCTCGGCATTGCTAAATTAAAATGAAGCTTGACCCACAGATTGGTGTACAGGTCCTGTCAGATCCAAAGAGTTTCATTCTGAAAGTGTCTAGCATATTCCCCATGCGTTAGGAACAATCTCTCTTCATTGTTCACGGCCTTTGCGGTTTCGAGAGTTTATATGATACATAGTAACGCTTGCTTTTCAAATATGCCTCATTGTAAGGCCACTTGTGTGAAGTTGATATAAAAGCCCTAAGCGTAGATATACTCTAATTCGCTGGAGCTAAAATTCAAGGACATAAAGTGAATTTATATGAATACGCTACTGATTCGTACGATAACAAAATTGAAGTTAAAAGCAAGTTTTTACGAATATTATCTGTATGGTATGGACCGATACAAAGCAATCCTTGTTCTTTCAATTAGGTTGGATTATAAATCAATGTGTGATAATATTAACATCATTTACTTTCGCCGATGGCGATTATTTCTATTTAGAACGATTTTTTTCATCATAATTTTTCCCTCGAAAAAATAAGGCAGTAAGAGCTTCAAAACGAGGGCAGGAGTTCTCTATAAGTGCCTTAAGTAAAATGGAAGAACGATCAAGAGAAGTTAAAAGGATTAAAGTGGCGCCTAGCTTCTTCGGCTTAATATCCATGCCCATGTTTTACTCTATATGAAGTTTGAAGCAGACGCGACCGTTAAGCATCCTTCGCACTATTTTTGGCATTTTAATTTAGCTGGCTACATTTTCTTTGTAGTCTGTCATAGGTCCGACTCGATGACGTCCGATTGATGATATTCGCTATTCAAGATCTATATATAAATGCATTTGGATTTTTTCACATGAACCAAAGACATTTGATACCAGACATACGAGACCGAGCACTCCGTTCTCAGGTTACATGCAAAATAATCGGAAGGCAACTGCAGCTCTCAGACAATTCCAATTTTAAGGCTGATGTCTAGTTCTGATGTTATATTTCGTTGGCTATGTGTAAGGCTGCCTTTGGGTTGTAAAAGTATAAGTTTTCCCTTTTTAGTTTATCCGGCCTTTCAAAACCTTTTCAAACCTTTGAATTCAACTAGAACTATTAATCATGTACGCAAAGGCGCTAAAGTTACGATAACAGTGGGGTCATCGGCTAACATAAGCACATGTTGCAACGCGTTCATACATTCACACTCGGATTGGAATCCAGCATAATGCTACTGTGCAGCTCAAAATAACTAAACAGCTAACCGAACTAAAATTGACTCCTGGAGAGAACCCACAAAACCTAAACAAAGCACATTTCTTTGGTAGTCTACTTAGTTTACAATCGTCAGTCTGTTTTGCTGGATAATCTACTTGAACCGACTTTCTAATGACTTTTGAGGAATCTATAAAGTTAAGGGAGGTACATGCAAAGAATCTCACCATAGGAAGAAAACTCTCATTTTCGACTTGTGCCATTATTCCACTCCACACCAATTCCGAACCGCCTAAGTCTAACCCGTAATCTGTTTTAGTGTTGACACTGGTCTGCGTTAAAAAAGCTAATGCAGTTGATGTTAGTGATCAGTAGAGCTCTGTTGTTGGGCCAAAAGTGGCTGTAGGTAGGTTTGCTACACGAGGTTCTTTCAAGACTTGCGGCAGAAAATGATAATAGTACATCAACTCTATTTGCTTTTTCTTAATAGAAGTTTTGAGACGATCAACGATTTGGTATTCTCTGACTTGCTTTTGATTTTTGACTCGTCTCAGTGTGGTAAGCCATTTACGCATTTTCGAATGCCGATCTAACGTGATGCAGTTTTCCTTTCACAGTTTTCAAATTTAAAAACTGTGCAGGTTACACCAATTTGGGACTTCGGTCAGTGAGACTGCTGATTGTTGAAGATGCGTTATGGGCGTTGTTGCAACATTTTTCCAATTGGACAGTGTTTTTCCTTTATAAATTTACCATTTTAGTTGTTTCGCTAATACGGCAAGGGCGATAGGGTAAGGTGACATTTCGGTATGAAAGGAAACCTATGTTACTGGGTAGTTGCCTATACTTCTTCTAGATACCTGCAATCGGTTTCTACTAAGTAGAATCCAATTGCTAGATAGTTCGTATATATATTGCTTATATGTTTAACATCGAAATTTACTGCGAGTACAGCTTTGCGTGGGCGGATTGTAAGTTGCAAAGGTAGTTCGGGCAAAAAAGTAGTTCGCTACTATTTCCCGCGAAGCAAGATAATATCATTCCGATATGTTTACAAATGTAGGTCAGTTGGCATAGCAAATATGGTTAAAATAATATGTAATAGAAAAGGAAATCTGTTTAAAATTGGCGACCATATTAGATACGTTTTTTTAAAAACTGTTTGCCATTGGTGCCACCGTATCTTGGCAGATGGAACTAAGAAGGGCACCGCACACACTAAGACGGCTTGTAGGTAACGTAGTGTCACATGGTAAATGCTGTAGCTTATTATGTAAGTGCTCAGACGAACGTTGTCTTTTAAACAGGATTCACGTAAGGTGATTGTCCTTTAGTGGATATATATGTGCGAGTCTGTGCTTAATTCCTATATATCTGTATATACGTATAAATCTCACAGGTAAGTATGTACTTTGCATGGCGTGCGTCTGTATGTTGAAGATAAGAAACAGGTATTGCTGCACTTGTATACGCATAATCCCAACCCACACCTAACACTTATTTATAGTCGAAGCGCGTTGTACAGCATAAGTAACGCATGCTAAGGTCTGCGGCATTCCATATATTTGTTACTTGTAACATGCAAGGCGTCTATAAGTCTTTCGTACCTGTAGAAAGCAGCGGAAACGCATAATCCCAGAGTGCAGTAATGCATGGCAGAAGATGAACCAATCAGATAAGGCAGCTTATAGCTTGTTAACAGAATGTTACAGCCGAGACCGCTGCATTCCCCTCTAGCTGTCTGATGGAAATCGTTGCTTTAGATACCTATCGCTGGCCGTCTTAGATGCTGGGCCGTAGGTGGAGATGAACCCTATCGAGCGCATACAATAATAATTATTTAAATGATAACCATCATTTCAGTTGTTTACGTAGTAATTTTGCTTTGCGATCACAGCTTCGAGTCAAGATAAGCATGTAACCCTGAAAGCGCCTGCGAAGACGCCTTTGATCATGGGAAGTTTCCGTCCAGTCATTTGCAGCTGCACTGAACTGCAACAAAGAAACGTACAACTTTCGTATTCGTGCCCAAATTTCTGGCCAAGAAGGAAGTCGAAGCATTAATAAGGATGCCTTGTTCGTACGACCGGAAAGAGCAGTTATTGTGAGTAAAAACTTATCACGATTATGTTATAAAGTGGCGGATAACCTCCGTATAATTGCTGCGCCTGCAATTCGACAGAGATGGTTTCGATTGTGTTCCCGAGTGAACGTCTATACTTGGCACTAACTTTGTTACAAGAATTATATATTCAAAATGATTTAAATAATTGCCATCTCAGTCTTCAATGGATTCTTTAGAAAGGCACTTTATCAAAAAAAACTCTAGTCAAAGAGGTTTCAATCTAACCAACATTTATCATGATAACAAGTTGCTTAGAACAACAAAACCTTTGCTTGACCCTCGCCCGGCTGTTATCTACTCAAGCCACAGCAAAACGTGTTCGTCAAGAAAT
The DNA here is from genome assembly GCA_002081605.1 of Tropilaelaps mercedesae. NCBI lineage: Eukaryota > Metazoa > Arthropoda > Arachnida > Mesostigmata > Laelapidae > Tropilaelaps > Tropilaelaps mercedesae. Next base: position 4,126 of record MNPL01001720.1, read on the forward strand.
TTAGAATACTTGGGCGAACTAGAACTATTAAATTACTTCAGATCTATAGGAATACCATCACAAATGTGAGGTTCAATTGTCTAGCATGAGCAAGAGGGAGTGAATGCTCACTTTTTTACTAAACGTATCAGGAAGTTTTCAGCCGGCCTTTGTGCTCGCCTAGATTCACGGCCTTGTCCTTGGGAGGGTCCGTCATGTCAATGGCTAAGGTGCTGGGCGTGCCTCTTGAACATGCTGGGATGTCCGTTCTTTGGTTCTTGGAATAACGAGCAACCCGTAGTCCATGACGTCTATATTCAGACGTACACCTTCTCTATCGCGTTGTGATGGATGATATTCAGCTCCTTCAAGAGCAGAAAACAACTTTAGAGACCATCGCACGCTTTTGCAAAATTAGGCAGTACCCAGTAAAATTGACGAAAGCCTTGCATACATTCGTGCATGGAAATGTCGTCAATTTCTCCGTTCGTTTTCATCGACGAGTGCTAGGATATGCAAGAATCGTCAATAACAGCGTGTGCCCTGCAGCTAATTCGGCCGAAAGAGGGATATATAGAAGCAAACGTTGAAATATCGAATGCCATGGCTTTATCTGCCCGTGAATGAGATGGTATGCTTTTTGTCATTGAAACCCTATTCATCTTCAACTTGTATCGTCCATATGCTGCATGGAAAGGCTACATGTAATCCGACCAATGTACTCTGTCCATGCAGACAGTGACTATAATGGTTACTAAGTCAAAATTAGTCTGTGTCTTATTTACTCTACCAGGCGTGTTATTGCTAGCGGCAATTCAAAATAATCGCCATAATATAGACTCAAAGAACTCGTCAGAGGTTTTCGAAAATTGTTTGAGTGAAGCTAAGCTTACAAGCAAACACTAAAAATTCCCTTCAGATGCCGTTACGGAATTATTATTACGCCTACTCGAATGCGTGGAAAAGGCAAACGCTAATCCTTAGTAACACGATTTACTGTTTTAGAGCGATAGTTTGGTTTTTGATGTTTCGAGCATTGGCTATTTTTATGAAAATCAGTCGGAATTCGAAAGTTTTTTGAGCAGTCAAGTGCTGTACGTGCTATAAATGAAAAGAAACTATATTTCCTTATAGCCATTCCAGGAACACATAGCTCGATTACAGTTTCTTCATAGTTGCTCTGTTTTGAAAATACTTGTTGGCAAAAATAGCTTGATTATATTACTGTTTCAACGTAGAATACCATAGGTCTCGTTACATTAGCGAATTCTGCTTCGCATGAGCCGACCAAATGAAAGCGTAAGAAAAAGCTTCAATTTAGTGAGTTCGTTTACGCTTCTACTTTCGTTCATGTCACACTCGCACTCCTCGACAGTATCGTAGCTATATAATCATTTAGAAGTGCGGAAGTTCAGATGATACGGTGTACAGAAATAGCCCCGTGGTTATTTGCGGCAGACGGTCGCTAATGAATATTTCGTCGACAAAAGTTCGACCCTAATGAACCCGGACCTTTAGATATGCTTGCAGGTGGATTTTATATTTATTACACAAATGGATACTTAGACCTGCGATCTCTCTCGAATTTATTAAACGCGAAGGTACAGATCGTGAAATTTCCCCATAAACTGCCTAAGAGCTGCCGTCATTTACAGTGACCAGGCTGTGAATGCAATACAGAATTATTGATGCCCCGCTCATGCTGACGTCGCATTCTTTAGCTTAAATTGGATAATAGGCGCATTTACGAAAAGGGATACGTACGCATATCTTTAGACAGGACATCTGGTTCACGCCCGTATTAGTCCATTTGAAAAGGCCCTTTTTCCGGGCAGAGGGTACGTACCGCTAAAATAAAGGGATGTCGTGAATCTCAATAAAACTCTTGTCCGCCATTGCCCGACCTACACCCCAGAGATCGCCGAGTAGCTCTGTTCGTGGTCCGTTTAGTTTTAGTCTTGGCCAGGAAAGCTTGCTGCCGCGCGTCCGCTCTTCGGGTGTCCTTAATCAATCTTCTAAACTGCCCATTGCAGCTCCATTATGAAGGCGGTTTGCAAAGTGGCGGACATAGAAACGAATGCTAATATCGATAGTGCTTTGACCGCCACACCTCCGTTACTACAATCTGATGCTTGTGCCAGATATGCAGGAATGTTATGCTAATACATCCCGGTAGGTTCCGGCTTACCACGGGCAGAATGTGTGACCACCACGTCTAATAAAACATGCATTGTGAATACATGCGGGATACATGCGCAGCGCAGGCGTCAGCATTTTGTATGAGACTCTGCTGTCGATAGCGACTCGGCGACTGCGTTACTTGCGAAGCAGCCTGGAAGCACGACTAATGGAAGCTGCAGTGCAGGCAACCGGGTGAAGGTTAAGATAAGATTGTGCGGTGTAGTTTTTAGGAGCAGGCTACCCTTGTGCGTCAAGCTATGTATTCCTCGAGGCAGTATGATTAAGAATGCAGTGCATTTATTGACAACGAAGGTGATTTTGTTAACCCGCGTGTACTTCTAACGCGAGTCTGTCAAGCAATATTTTCGCTGTTTTAGCTAAACTAATCGTGTTTATTAAATTGCAATCTGGTTTTATTACTATTCCGTTGACCAGTTGTCGTACTGTCGGGGACAAGCTGTTGGAAAGACAATCTAGAAACGACTGCACATACTAGACACCTTTATGATGAAGAATGAGCCGCAGGCAAAAGCCGTGCTCAATGCAGAACAATGCATGAAACGAGCAGGATGTGAATCTCTGCCGCCTTCTTAATCGCTCTTCGTAGCCGTAATAATGGAAGTTCTTTCCTGACCTTACCGTGAAATGGTGACAAACCGTGCTAGGTCGTAGTTTAATCTCGTAGTAGGTTTGCCTTCTGTTTCTGCCACTGCTGCTTCTTCTGGGACATCAAGCCCTCAATACTGCCAGTGTTAACAGAATCGTCCGCTGTGTCAGATTACGGAGTGAAGCGAAACAAGGAATAGAAGAATAGCGAACTAAGAACTGAATCGACAACCAACAAGAAATAGATCAAAACTTATTTTCGAACTCTATTTATCCGGACATCCTGGGCTGTTAAGGGTGACTTACATGACATATCTAAAGAATGTAAATGCTGATTTGTGATGCTTGTCGGGATCGGTAGCGTTGGTGCATTCGTGCGTGCTTTACGACCGCAGGAGGAGACACGTAGGTGCGCGGGTTCGATCCTCGCCGTTGCACATTTACATTTATGGGGTCCGTCTTACGAAATAATGCTAAAAGCGTTAGTTTGGACGTTAGATGTCCATGTGTCCATGTGTTGGCTAATGGTCAGCCCTAAAAATATTTATATGTGAGGCTCGACCGAGATTTGTACCGATCCAAGTCTGCAAATGTGTTATGCAGTGCCATAGAAATTAACTTGGGGACAAATTTACGGATTCGCTGCTGGCGATTCGTGCTGATTAACCTAACTAAATAAAATACTCAAAGATCTGCTGTAGACGCATAGAACAAAACGTATGAACCGAAGGCCCGCTAAGAAGTGCATTGAAATGTTTTTTTTAAAGTTTTCTGTACTATTACTACTTCGCAACTATATCTATATAAAATATGCGCTTCGAAACTTGGCCTTTGACGAGTGACAAAGTAGGCAACCCGGAATCTTTCAGCTTAATTAGCAAGCAACGCTCGCTGTTCGTGGCAGTTGCTGAAAAGCAGTTGACGTCTGCGTGGTATCTAGGCAATCGGTCCACATTTCCCTGGAAGCGTTGATGGTAGATGAGTGATTTTGTAACATGGACCTAAAAAGGATATATACTGATATTTGTTCTGCGGGCCTTATTAGGTGGGCAAGCTAGTGAAACCTGTTTAGAGTTTCTGTGTACGAACATAGCGAATGTATTAAAGCCCTGCATCTTCTCAAAGGCATGATGGAACACCAACAACATAGTAAAAATATTGATACGAAAAGGTTCACCGAGATGAAAAATGGCTCCCACTTGGTAATTATTATTCATGCATAGTAAGGTACCATGCCGCACAAAAAAAAGGTGTTTCCCGCTGTGTAGAAATTTAAGGTGTTCAGGTCTGTCTGTAGATTCAGGCCCTGAGGGCCTCCTCTAATTCAAGCTGAATACTATATTTTACCTTTCCGTTTTCACGTCGAACGCCTACACGAATCTCCAACTAGGCAACCGTAACATTAATACATAAAAATAATAAACATACTCTAGTACAGTATTTGTGGACATAATTCGTTGAAAAGTATTTCGTATAAGTTTGGAGACGCGTAGATGGATCGCTCTCCGGTCCGAGGACTGCGGTAACAGCTGCCTGTCCATCTGCTGTTTACCGTTTTCTCCAAAGATCTCTTTCCCGCATACACTTTATCCTCTACATCGTCAGCGTGGCCGTCGTAGATAAGGCGGTCGATCAGTCTGGCGCAAATGTCATCTTCGAACACAAACAGCTACGTGGCACCAACACTGCCACCACCGCTTATACACCTGTCGCCTGTTGCATGCGTAACTGCTTTATCTCGCATGTCTTCTGGTACGCTGTACCATCCTGTGGTGCATAAACTGAGTAGCATCTATCGGTCACGAAATGGGAACCGAGATCAGAGAGTGCTGCCAACTCAAAGTAGACATCGATTTGAAGAATTGGATGGCCAAGGATCTCCATACCCCTCGGTCCACATACATACCCTCGGTCGCTCGCTTTCGCTTGGAGCTGTCCGTTGGTAGATGTACGAATCATTTTGCGGACACGATGCACTAAATTTGCGCGACACCAATATCTTAACTTTTTGGATCAGCGCAGTTGACAAAATGTCTCGATGAGGCTCTAATGTGAGTCTATACAGGTACGTCCTAGTAGTAAAGTTTGACCGTTTTGCCTATAAGTGTAATAAACCTTGTTTACACGAGGCTGAGGTCTCCGTTCAGCGAATTGGTAAATATATGCGCGTACCGCTTTGCTGCGCCCATCCTAGAATCAAAGGCACCTGATTTAACATCAGAAAATGATTTGAGCAACTTGGCATACAAGCGCTACTCAGGTTTAGCTTAAGAAACACGTGGAGTAAAATGTCCCTATCAAATAGCACGTGACATTCAGTAAGAAAAAATAATTTACCACAAGGACGTTGATCAAAGTAAACGCAGACTATATTAAGTAACTTTCATGGCCGAGCTCTCTCAAAGGACTACTTATCTAGTAAGAGAAGCGCAGTTTGACAGCTAGGATCAGACACTTTTTCTATAATGATGTTCAATTTGAAATAAACGTTTTTCCCGAGTAAAAAAAAACGACTTTGATAGGGCGCCAATAGCGAAGTGCTGTTACGTCGTCACGAGCATCTATTACGAGCTATTACGAGCGTCCATAACGTGTTTTCGCTGTAATTATTACGGATAAGACTCGTCTTGAGAACTCTTCATAGCAGATGTTCTGCCGGTGATTGCACATGAAATGAATGGCCCTCCACATAAACGTTGAATTGGCAAGGATCGAACCCGTCTCGAAGTGGCGTTCCTTAGGAATAGTGGAAATAGTCGTTTGTCGAAGTAGTGGAAAAAAGGATCCACAGTCAAGTTGCAAGTCTCTATGAGCATGCACATTAGAGCTCCAGTACATACTGTGTGTCTGTTTCTCAACTAGCCGCAACCCACATTTTGCAAGACAAAGAGTTATGCTTAGTGAAAACAAGGTTTCATATGCACTCTCAACAAAAGCATTTCTTATATCACAGATGTCTAACAAACGCGAATGTTCTGTTATGAATAATGACATCGTCTGTGTTAAATAATGGCTTCAAATGCGTTATAGTACGACAGCTAGACATTAACAATGCGTCCCTAAAGGCTTTAACGCGCCATCAAGGATAAGATAAGGATGAACAGTTAGGGCCATTCAAATTCAGTCGGCTGACTGAATTTTGATTCCGCCTAGCTTTTATCTTGTCTGTCAACGTGCTAGAATCATGCTCATGTCTTTATAACGGCACGCACGGCGAAAGACGTGCAGCTGTGTAATCTACAGCTTTTGCATGCATCCATGTATTCAACGCATATATGCACGATACTTTTTCTCCCTTACAATTTTCACACTGTGGTACAGAGCGATGCGCTCGTATTATGACACAGTTACGAGTATGACCCCCGGTAAATAGATCACATCGACTACTGGAATAATGTTGGATTGGAACACAATACTCCGGTGACCCGCAGGGGTAAATCATCGCACAGAGTGTTTGAAAAAAGGATGTGCCTAACTAAAACATGAGCACAACCTCAAAAGGTAAGGTCTGTTGAAATTAGGAAAAAATAAGATTTAATTCGAAAACTAATTGACTCTATACTATGTTTCATTCAATAACGCTTAACTGAAGGTATTTGATTATAAGTTTATTCATTATCCACGAGAACGGTTTTTTACGTTGCTACAGATCAGAGCCGTATGCGGGCGGAAGCTGAATCGTGCTACCGGGCAGAAAAATATTGAATGCTGCTTTGGAGCCGACACGTTGGACAGTTTACACACAAAAAACATGAGAACGCAATAGGTGTACATATGTAACTGCTAAGGTGATAGCCTAAGCAGAGGACCTTCGAGGTGCCGCGGACGAACTTACAGTGCTTCCTCACCGTGTCGACACACCTCTAACGAAACCTTTCTTAGATCTACAAATCGATGAACACACGCCCTACACTTGTCTACTAGTATTTTACCTTACTATTGATGTAAAGCGATAGTAGTATCTAGTAGAAAGTACATGGTCTACATTATCCTGAACAGAAGGGCAGTCGTGGAGTGCGTACTCACAACGCAATGCGCAACAACTAACGAGGAAAAACACTCTTGAAAATCTGTTCCCGACAATTTGAATGTGAGTTTCACTACGTGGGATATAGACGATACTCACGACCTTATTAATGGTTTTAAAAAATGCGCACTTGTGTGTGCCAATGAAGCCTGTTCTGTCAACCGCTTCTTACCATGCAGCAGTTAGCAGAGATATATCTTTTCATCGAGCTGACGTGGTTGCATTTAGCGTTTTACGTTCACAAAGAAAACTATGGGTTTTTCAGTTGTTTCATTTTGAAAATTTAAGAAGTAAATGCCGCTGTCACAAATAATTAACATAATTCGCCCCTGTGCCGCTTAAAATCATCCAATTTCTGCGATTAGCTCTGAAAACACTGAATAACTGTTTACTTTATCGCCATTTGTCATATCGTCTAGAGTCATTCTTTTTTCGTAATTACCTCGTTGCTACAAGCTTGACCAATCGATCAATGTCTCAAAGCATTTATACGTCGCCTCCTTTCCTCGACGTTTTTTCTCCCAGGCACGTACCATAACGTCTTTATAACGTTGACTTGCGCTTGTTAGTGCATATCGCCTGCTCAGACGTATTCCAGTTGCCTTCAGCATACGTAGTAGCACACGCCTGTAAGTGTAGCCAACTCGACAATGCCGTGATGGCGACAACGAACGCCGTAAGGCTGGTGTCGCTCACTTCGTCTGTGCGAATGAAAAGGTCCAGACCAGGCACCGAAAGTGAAATGGCTCTCTCCCGCCCTTCTACAAAAGAGCCGGCTCAAAGGCACCCATTTTCAAGCGTTGTGTGAGAACAAAAAGACCGAGGCGAATGAGAACATCCATCCGCAATAGCGATCAGATGAACCTAACGTGTACGCGATGAGGCTTGCGATAGGGCGCTCTGAGGAAAGCGACCTAAGTTGGCCCGGTTCATGAGTAGTAACACGGTCTCAGCGACAAAATAATAAGAACTTCGCGGGGACTAAGACGAGTGTCGTTCATGGACACAAGACATGGCTGTGAGTGTCAACTGTAATCTTGTCTTACTTATGTAAGTAAGCATACGCTACTCTGAGATAGCGGTAGTTTTATTTGTATTAGTTAAAAGGTGTGCCGCGCCATTCGGTATGATGAACCACCACTAATGAGCATGTTCATAAAATCATATATACATATATATATATATATATATAT